>LWDP01000029.1:0-27354 GCA_002087915.1 Enterospora canceri
GCAAGGAGTGCCTGGATGAGCACAAGAATGCGAAGAACAAGGGCAATGTTTATTCTGGGAAGAATGAGCACAGGTACACGGACTCAGAGTACAAGAAGAACAAGGAAGCAATGAGTCAGAAGCCAAAGGAGAAGGCTGAAAGAAGGCCCACTGAGGCCGAGGTGATGGCCATTGGAAACTTCACTCCTGTGAAACTGAGAAGCCCACGAGTTGACACGAAGGTGATGGAATACCGTAACAACGGAATAGTCTTCACAGAGGGGCCAATGTGGAAGAGAAGGGAGCTATGCAGCTGCATGTGGCACCAGCAGTATTTCTGTTTGCTCAAGAATGGATTTTTGGTCTACCACAAGATGGATGGAAGCAAGTTCAGTATGGGAAACTGGAACATGGCCCAGATTGACGTAAGGAGGCAGATGGCAGTGGGAGAGAAGCACGAGCATAGACTCGTATTGAGTACTGAGGAGTACTTTGGCTTTGATGATAAGCTGGAGAGAGACTACTGGTATGCGACAATCAAGGAGTTACAGAGGCAGATTAAGGAATTACATGAGAAGAGGATGAGATAAATGGATTGGGAGGTTGTTTACTATTTATTCCATGAATTGTAGAAACAATTCAATTGTTTTTAGCCCAGAAATGGGAAGGAAAAAGTTGAACTTCAGGACACCAAAGAAAGTGACGAAAGTGAGGGAGATTGAGGAGTACGACGGTAAGGAGAATAGGACACAGGTTGAATACAGGGACGATAGCAGGGCACAGGTTGAATTCAAGAATGCGGATGAGTATATTAGGAGTGTGAGGAAGAGTAGAGGAAAGAGGGTGAAAGAGGAGGAGTCAGTGATAGAGTTGGGCCTAGGAGAGGAAGTAGAAGAAGGGAATTTGGGTGAAAAAAGTGACAGGAATCAATGGGAAAGTGTTGGGAAAAAGAAGAGGGGGAGACCAAAGAAGGTAGAGAAGGAGGAAGAAGGTGAGTCAAAAAAGAGGAAAAATAGGAAGAAGACTGGGGTGGAAATAGTGGCAGATAACTCGTACGAATTGTGTGCAAATTGCAAGAAGTTGGAGGTGGTGCAGAGTGGACTGGTTGAGGCACTCCAAGCTGAGAATGAGCAACTTAGGCAGATTCAGGCTGGTAGAGGCAGTGACGACAACTTGTACAAAAAGATGCTTGGAATAGACATAAAGCAGGAGAATGGTCGCAACCTGTGGACAGTCCAACGAAACGGGACTAGTGGAGTCATTAGACTGGTATTCGAGCTAAAGGACGCCGATTCAGAGACGTACTCGGTCCAGCTTGTTGACTCCACAAACTGCAGTATTCCGGAATACATGTACGGTGGAATAGAATTCGAAAAGAGGAGTTTCATGCTATTCTTCTACAAAATCATGCAATTTATATGTGAGAAAAAGGTATTGAAATAAATCACTCGTTCACGACGTGTTTGTCCCTACAGGAACCAAGGTGCTTGCTTAGGCCACTGCTGTGCCTGTACTCCTTGCCGCAGTATTGGCACTTCTGAGTAACTCCCTCATGAATTGCCTTCTGGTGCTCTTTGAGTGTTTTGGCCGTTTTAAAGAGACACTCACAAATTTCACAGGGTATTTTTGTAGTCACAACTGCTACTGATGACTCCTCTTCACTTTCACTGCTATTCCAACTTAAATTCGTGCCACAAACACTCTCATGCTTCCTTAGCATCTTTTCTCTCTCATACTTCTTATTACACTTTATACAGGTGTACTGCTTACTACACCTGTGTTTCTTGTACGTGTGTTTGTGTAAGAATGTCGTAGAACACTCTTTACAGCTGTACTGGTATCCATCGTGTGTCTTGATGTGGACATCGAGTGCTTTCTTGCTGCAATACGTCTTGTGACACATGTTACACCCGTATGGCTTGATGCAGCTGTGGACGTTCATGTGGTCCCTCAACTTTGATGCACAAGTGTACGATTTGGTGCAATCTGGAAATGTACAAAATTGATTCTTTGTTTTCATAAATGGGCTACAAAATACTCTGGTAGAGTATCACCTACTTCAATTTCAGTAAATGACGTAATACATACTTCTTCCAGTTATCAGGGTGTATTACGTCATTTACTGGTATTGATGGTAGATCAATCAACCCCTATATGAAGAACAGTAGATTAAAATACATATTTATGATAATAATTCTGATCATAGTAGGAAGTGGAATTGGAGCAACAGTATACATTTTGAAGGGTGATAGTAAGCACGTTGGATCCAACTCAGTAGAAGATAACAAGAATGAGACACAGAATAGAAAGACACCAAAATTCAAGAGGGATGATACAAGTAATTCTGGGTCAAAACCAAAACCAAAACCAAAGAAGCCAAAGCCAGAGGAGGGCTCTCCAAAACCAAAACCAAAACCAAAAAAGCCCAAACCACAAAATGCTCCTTCTGAACCAGAAATAGATCCACCACAATTTACACCAGTAGAAAGCATGGAATTTGAAGAAGGGGGTGAATTGCAACCAGAGCCACCTTACAATCCAATCCATCACAGTGTTCTAACTCATCATAGTGTTCCACGTCGACCTGGATTCCAATCAAATCCAGGACAGTTAACAAATGAAGACAGGATGATGTTAGAAAGAGGGAAATTGAGAATGCGTAATTTAGCAGAACCAATTCAGCAGCCATCACACAGACAGCCATCACATAGTCAGCCATCACAGCAACCACAGCAACCATATATTCCACAGTCACAGCATCATATTCCATCACAGTCACAATCACGTATTCAGCCTCATATTCAGTCACAACCAATTCAGTCACGTATTCAACCATCACATCATCATATTCCATCTCAACCAATTCGGCCTCAACCGCATATCCCATCACATCAACATATCCCATCTCAACCAATTCAGCCTCAACATATTGAACATCAATCGCATCAATCGCATCAATCGCATCAATCGCATCAATCGCATCAATCGCATCAATCGCATCAATCGCATCAATCGCATCAATCGCATCAACCACATCAATCACATCAATCGCATCAACCACGATATTCCATCCCAAGAGAAGACCCATTAACGAGACCACCAATACGTAGACCATCGCATCACAACCCACAATCAGTGAATCCACCTGTTGAGCACCAAAATGATCCACATCGACCATCTGTGTCCCAGTTAACTAGAACTCCCCTACGTGATCCACGATCACCAACGTATCAGAATGTCCAATCGAGAACACCACTCCATCGAACTATCACTGATCTACCAAAATCAGAAGCAGGATCAGAAACAGGAGCAGGAAACTGGTGGCTGAACCAGGAATTTGTGGCTGGTTTAGCACGTAGACCACTTAGAGAAAGACCACTGCCAGAGTTCTCATCCGATGAAGATGTTTAGAGAAAGAGACTGATACCAGTAAACAACTATTTATTATTATGATCTTAATATTATTATTATGATCTTAGTAAACAATATGTCCAACCAGAATGACCCAAGTAGACCGTACCAGGATCTCAGTCGACTGATTGAGGTAGTCCATGATTCCAGTACAAGTGACCTGGACTACAGGAGAATAAAGAAGACGACTACTCGGACTCAGACACTCTGGAGCCACTACAGGAGACAGAAGTATCCAACCAGCATCCAGTACATGCGAATAGGGGCTGAAACAGGGATGCCAGTCAGAAAGGTACGAACGTGGTTTGCAAACAGAATCAAGGAGGAGGAAGTCCATGCTACCAAAGTGGCAGAATGCGATTCACTGGCAAGTTGGGTGATGGATCACAGCAAGGAGTGCACGAAGTGTGCAGAATACAGGGAGAGAATCAGTAGGAAAATGAGTAGAAAAAGGTGACTGTTTTTCAGGGTAGTTGGTAGCCCACCTATGCCAGTTGACTTCATTCTGGTTACGAATGAAAGGGACTCTCTGATTTTTGAGTGTGAACTCAACTGTGAGTCACTGTCACCACTGGCAATGCTGGTAGCCTATTCAGGAATAGAGAACAAGGGTGAATGCTACGACAGTCTCGTTGCCCATAGACACGTCTGTGCCCAGGGGTGTAAGATAGTGCTTGTTACGAGTAGACCTGATGTAGGTGGGATGCTCATTGCTACTGAGAAGTTGTTGAATAGGATTCTACTACGACCAGAAGTACTTGCTGATGACTGGATTGATGAGAGTGAATTTGAGACAAAATTAAGGGAGATATACGTTGAGTCATTTGTGGGGTAGTAAATATAGAGTAGTAGTAAATATATTAGTAGTAAATATATTAGTAGTAGTAAATAGTAAACTAACAACTATACTATATTTACTGTTACTTCTTATATCACTAACTACCCTACTACTACTACTACTACTACTACTACTACTACTACTACTACTACTACTACTACTACTACTACTACTACTACTACTACTACTACTACTACTACTACTACTACTACTACTACTACTACTACTACTACTACTACTACTACTACTACTACTACTACTACTACTACTACTACTACTACTACTACTACTACTACTACTACTACTACTACACTTATTGTTGCTATTATATTTACTGTTACTGTTACTACTACTGTTACTACTACTGTCACTACCCTATATTTCTCTCTTTCATCTATTTTTTACCCCAATGAGAGAAATCATCCACATTCAAGTTGGCCAATGCGGAAACCAAGTCGGAAACAAGTTCTGGGAGACAATCAGCACTGAACATGGAATTGATGCCACTGGCCTTCTCACTGGGAAGAATGCCGAACAGTCTGACCCAGACTCCCTCGGTGTCTACTACAACCAGGGATCAGGCGGGAAATACGTCCCTAGGGCCGTCCTGGTCGACCTTGAGCCTGGTACGATGGATGCAATCCGAAATGGCCCCCATTCTGAGCTATTCAGACCAGACAACTTCGTAGTTGGTCAAAGTGGGGCAGGAAACAACTGGGCCAAGGGGTACTACACTGAGGGGGCTGAGCTGCACGAACAGGTGCTCGAGTGCCTGAAGAAGGAGGTGGAGAAGACCGACTGCCTGCAGGGGTTCCAGCTCACGCACTCGCTGGGCGGTGGAACCGGATCAGGAATGGGGACACTTCTGGTGAGCAAAATCAAGGAGGAGTTTCCAGACCGAATGCTTGCGACCTTCTCAGTGGTGCCGTCTCCGAAGGTGTCTGACACGGTGGTGGAGCCGTACAATGCGACACTCTCGTTCCACCAGCTGGTTGAGAACGCAAACCAGACATTCTGCATCGACAACGAGGCGCTCTACTCGATTTGCACGAAGACGCTGAAACTGAGGAATCCGTCGTACGACCACCTGAATCTGCTGGTGAGTCGCGTGATGAGTGGCATCACCACCGGATTCCGCTTTCCAGGGCAGCTGAATTCCGACCTGAGGAAGCTGGCCGTGAACATGATTCCATTTCCACGCCTACACTTCTTCTGTGTTGGATACGCCCCACTTTCATCAGAAGCAAGTCAGTCGTACAGGAATCTGACTGTGAGTGACCTGACTAGTCAGCTATTCGACACCAAGAACATGATGACTGCATGCGACCCAAGGAGTGGTCGATACCTCACTGCTGCCGTCTACTTCAGGGGGAACATGTCCATGAAGGAGGTTGATGAGCAGATGAATCTGATTCAGACCAGGACGAGTGAGCAGTTTGTGGAGTGGATTCCAAACAACGTTCAGACTGCCGTATGCAACGTGGCACCAGTTGACGCAGAGATGGCTGCCACCTTCATCGGAAACACCACCTCGATTCAGGAGCTGTTTAAGAGGGTGGGAGAGCAGTTCTCGTCGATGTTCAAGAGAAAGGCGTTCTTGCACTGGTACACGGGTGAGGGAATGGATGAGGCAGAGTTCACAGAGGCAGAAGCAAATTTACAGGATTTGTTGAATGAGTATCAGCAGTATCAGGAGGCAACAACAAGTTACGAATAAATGGGAAGGAATAAATGGAAAGGATGATTGGTTTAACTTATTTATAGGTGGAATAGTGTTTTCACTATTTATTTAACCCATATATTGCATAAATGAATAAACAGATTCAACTAGCACGATTGTATACTGGAATAATGATAGTGTCACTGTTACTATGTGTGCTACTCTTTATATCAAAGATATGGATCAAGAGGACGTATTTGTCGATTGAGAAGCAACCAGTGGGAAACAGCTACGAAGTATCATTCATTCAGGAGTTGAACTAGTTACTGTAGTAGAAATTATTCAGCAAACAAGTTGTTTAACAAATTATTTCACTCACTAATTTATTACTCCCATTTTGTGTTTTATTGCTCCCGTGGCTCAGTGGTTAGAGCGCGGTACTTATAAGTTGTAAAATTATGGTAACAGCAGAGTAATGCTGAGGTCGCGAGTTCAATCCTCGCCGGGAGCATTTTTGTGTTCTACATTTTATTCAGTAGCACTCGTGTAGTATCGTAGGCGACCACGAATGAAGTCGTGGAGGATGCTTCGGCTTATTAGGTCGACATTCACCTTGTTTCCAGCCTGAATCTTCTTGTACTTCCTCCCATACGCCTCGTAGAACTCATCCTCAGTCTCAAACTCAATTTGGTACCTCTTTCTTATCGCATCTGCCCCGACCTTGGCTATGACGTCACCAACGTAGAGGTCTGGCTCAAGGATGTTCTCAACCCTGACTGCCCCAAACAGAATTGATTCCCTTTCAGTCATAATTGGAATTACCCCTGGTGAGTCAATAAGATAGACTTCCTTCATGAGTGCAATATACTGCCACACCCTTGTTTGCCCTGGAACTGGTGCCACCCTACAGGCATCCTTCTTCACTAACGTGTTTATTACGCTTGATTTACCAGTATTCGGGTACCCAACGAATCCAATTGAGATCGACTTCTTCTTGTAGAGGGTCTTCAGCTGTCTGATGACACCAAGGAGGTTCTCTTTGCCGTAGAAGTTGTCGAGGGAGTTGGAGTGATAGGCAATGGCAGTGTGGGACTTGGAGAGGACTCGGAGCCACGCAGCAGTCACAGAAGTAGGCACCAAATCAACCTTATTCAGCACATAAATGAGGTGTTTATGCCTCTTGGTTTCCAGGTACTTCTCAACCAATTTGCACTTGGTTCCATCTGGATCTCGGGCATCCAGGAGGTGGATCACGACGTCAGACGCATCCAATACCTTATACATCTCATTCCAGGTCTTCTTGCTGTTGTACTTGCTTGTTTTGTTTACTGGATTCTTGTTTTCTTCTTCCTTCATTCTTGCTGCTTCTTTCTCCTTGGCAAGCTGTGATAGCTCTTCAAGTGTCCTATACTCTCTCTTAATTCCCCTATTTCTCGCTTGCTTTGTTCCAAATGCATCGGTATAGTCGTGCTTCCTTTTGAATTTCACGTCGTTGTTAATTAGGGAATATGGGACATTTCCAGTACTAACTAGGACTTCATAGGGTGTCTTGACCCTGATACTGTTTCTGTACTCCTCCAACTCATCCTGGGTGACGGTCTTCGTGTTTGTAAACCAGTTTCTGGATGGCTCTATTCTGCCTACGTCCTTCCTGCTGGACTGGAACTCGGCCTCCCAGACCACCTTTCCACGGCTGTTCTTCTTCGCTTTTCCTCCTGCAATCATCTTCAGATACTTGATTTTATTTTTGTTGTAGAAATTTTCTGATACCATTTTATTCTGGTCAAAATTCAAATTTTTAGAATTTCAGTCGACATTTTTAGAAGAAAAGAGCCCCAATGTTTGGTAGGTTTTCTCCATTTACGGGTCATAAGAAGACTGATACAAGCTTCCTTGAGGATATCAGAAGCATATCCGGGAGCAAGGATGAACTACTATCCAATTTGAGACGAGTTGGTCTATTTAACAGTGTATCGATGAGTGGAAACAGAATTCACCTTGATGAGAAGCCAAATGAGTTCAAATTGTCCTATTCCTCTTCAGGAAAGAGGAGAGTTCTTCTTAATGGACCAAACTTGTTTAGGTGCGGAGAAAGAGTATTTATTCAGGCTGAAATAAGACAGAAGGAGTCAAAACATGAGAGTAGAGACGTATCGAGTTTGTGTCTGCTTGAAAAGATGAAGTATCTGGTAGAATGTATTCAATCAAAGGTTGATTTGAGTAGTTTGACTGCTGAAGTATCAAGGCCCTTTACAGTTGGAGGAAGTCTTGGATTCATTAGGGGGAATTTGAGTAGTAAAAGTGTCGAATTAGGAGAAAGTAGAATACGAGTGAGAAGTGTAGAAGGAGGAGTAGAAAGAGGAATGGGAAGTTGGTTTGTTGGATGCGAGTGGGTTAATGACGTCATGTACAAATTGACACGAATAAACATGAAAATATGCGACTTCAACTTGAACACCAAAATAGGACACAGTAGGGGCAAGAAGGAGAAAGAGGACGATATGTCCACTCTAAATAGCAGTGAAATAAGCAAAAGTAGCCTGAAGGAGACACTTAAGAAGGGATACAGTGAATTTGTAGCAGAAATTAAGCAGAAATATTTGGGTGACTTCTACGTGAATCTGGGGCTGAGTAGAAGAATGAGACACCAAGTTGGATGGCTCTTTGGTGAGACACAGCTTGAAATGGGACGGATACTTGGAAGGTGTTCAGTCTTAGAGAAGTATTTTGTAAATGTGCGAGGGTTTAAAAAGAAGGCGATTGGGCCAGTTGACCAGAACAAGAAGTTGGGTGGAACGAGTTTCATGAGTGCCCAGAGCAATTTGGGTCTCTGCTACAAGAATTTGAGTATTTTTGGATTCTACGACGTGGCTGTGAACACCAGAAAGGGAATTCAACACAATTTCAAGATGCTTGAGAATTCAGAATCGAGTTGTGTAGGGAAATCAGTTGGAATTGGCCTACGAATCAAAAATGGAATTTCAGTAACTTATGCAAGGCCATTGACGAAGAGTCTCGAAACAGAGAGATTCCAGGTTGAATTTGACATGAAATTTTAATGGAATCATATTCACCGGTAGTCAGTTAGATAATTCCTTTGAAACTCGTTCAAGAATCTGTTCAGTGGTTTCTGTTTCCTTTTCTCCTACCATCTTTTTATCAACTGATTTCCTGAGTTCTATTCCGTATCTGTTTGTTGATGGATCGTAGTTGTCGATTTTGGCAGCTATTGCCACTTTGTTGGCGATGTCTCTGCTTATTTTACCATTGCTAAAGACCTGTTTGTTCTCTTTCAATAACTCAAATATCATTCCATGTTTTGGAGTATTCTTCTTCATTTTTAGGCTGATGAAGAGGCTCTTTTCTGCTCCAAGCAACTGAATGGTACTGGCTGGATACATGGCCATGTTGTGTAGGCCACCAGTTTTATGAAGCATTCTGTACAGAATTCTGTCTCCAATGATTTCTCTGGTATTCGGAGCAATGACCTTCATTTTACTGGCGAGATGGAGTTTGAGTTTGGTGAATAGCTCCATTTTCTCATCAAGAAGCTTCTTGAGCAGCAGTATCTCCTTAGAATCCAATTTGGTTGCACTTGAATCATCTTCGTTTATGCTACGGAGATTAAGCTTATTTTTAAGCATATTTTCAATCTGAAGCAGTTCCTTTTCAACCTGATCCATTTCGTAGCCAACGTGTACGACGTAGCTGTCGTCTCGTTGCTCTCCGACCTTGTTTCGACTGAATTTGTGGGCATGGGCCAGCAATACCTGGTTATTCTGATTCTTCTTTCTAATTTGATTTATGTTGGTCTTAATGCCACGAGTGAGACTCATTGAGTCTCTTTGTTCGATATTCATCTCCTTGCAGATGGTCTTGAGTGATCTGTCACAGTGGAGAATCTTCACATCGTTCAATATGAGCATTTTTCTTATTTCTGAATTCAAGTCACTTTGTAGGCTGGTTTCAAATGTGGAGACGTGGTCGACTGCCTCCATCAGCTGCATGTAATTGGAGAATGATTTCTCCTGTAGATCTTCAATCTGCTTCAGTCTGAACAACTCAAGTCCTTCAACGTGTTCAAATAGCAAAAAGTGGTCTTTGGCCATTGGGTGAAAATTTTGTTTGTTTTTAAGCTTAAATTCATTTTATGCATCTTTGTCGTATTAGAAGTAACAATCTTGGAATTGCTACGTGTAAAATCAGCAAATACATCAGGTTTACGACATGAATGCTGATATTACTCCTACTTTTGTTCCACTTCCACCTCTTACACACCATTATACCAACCTGACTCAACAGCAACTTCTGTAACATGCTTCTACTTGTTGCATAAACCAATCTAAACCTCTTTCTTGCAATTCTACACAAACATTCCGATACAATTCCATTTCCCAATATCAACAACACATTGGCTAACATGAATGTCATGTTGTGTGTTCTCCTAAAAATGCTTCTTTCTCTCATGCCACAGTATACAATCACATAGAATGCTATCTTTATACTGTACTTCCTTACCAAATACTTCTTCTCTCTCTTTCCAAAATAGTCTTTACCTATGTTGTAGAATATCATCATTACACCTAATATTGGTATTATGTATGATACACCTTCTATATTGGCACTATAAAATGTATTACGTTCTGTTCTTAGTATTCTTTCTTCTAGAAATAACCTTAACAGTATTTCATGTATAATCAACAATATTTCACCAATCCATTCGTAGTTGATTCCAGCCAGAAAGAATCCAGTACAAATTGCCAGAATGAAGAAGAAGTTCATGAATTGGCCGAATTCACGCATGTCATATCGCACATTCCTACCAAAATGAATGGATCCAAATCTAACAAGGCCCAAAACAGCTGAGATTGTCATTGCGTAGAGCAGTCTCATTCTGCTACAAATTGAGTAAATGAATCCAGCATTGATTGCAAATAGAACGGCACCAACATCCATCAACTTCAGTCCTCTCTGTCCCATTTGCTTCCCAAGTCTGGCTGAATCATAAACCCTGAAATCAGCTAAGAAGACTGCTATTGTTACAATTGTGATGATTTTGAATCTGACGAAATCACTTGAGGTGTTGATGATCTCTTCCTTGCTGCTTTTACTACAAATCAGTATCAATAAATCAATCAGTAGAATGAATCCAAAAATGCAATAAATCCAGTTGAACCAAACTAGTGAAAAATACATTGGCATCACAGTGAAGCAGAATTCAACCAGTGTGTTGTTACAGGGCAGTTTGTCGTAGATTATTCCAAATGTATCAGGTTGAAATGTTAGGCAGAATAATTCAGGTAGTGTGATAGAATTAGAATGAGTCATTCTGGGGTTATTTGAGTATTTTGTAGGTGGTAACAATTGTTTTTGATTTATGGTTCATATTCATCAATAGTCCAGATGTAATAATACCAGTACTTCAATCCAATCAAGACAAACATCATTATACAGATGATAAAGCAGTTGGTTTCCTCTTCTGAAAGTGATATTCCATATTCATCAGAATTGTAGATGTAGATGCGTCGCTTGATTTTGATTTTCTTGGGTACTGCTGATTCATTGGTGCTGGAGCTGCTTTCTTTCGTGCTATTTTTGCTGATTTCTACTTCATTTGTGATCATTGTTGAAATTATGTTGTTTTCCAGTGGTAATGTCAGTGGTGATGAAATTGGTGGTTTGCTGACTATAACTTCTTCAGTGGATGTGACTGTTTTAGTTTTGTATGCCGTTTTGGTTATGATCGTAGAATGCAATGTATTGAATGGTTGACTAGTCACAGGTTTCACAATATTCTCTATTGTACGGTCTATTTTACCAGTTGAAGCAATTGGTTCTTTGATCTCTTCTGTTCTGCTCTGAATGCGTTTTTCTTCACTTTTGAAACTATTTTGTTTGTCTGTATTTTTATGCTTGATCTTCATTCCCAATATTATGCTCAATAACATCAATAAACATATCATAATATTCCTATTTGTCAACTTGTAGTATTCTCTCCTCTTTCTAATAACAATATTCCGTGAATCAGTAAGTAACACCTTGTATATTTGCTCAGTCTGTGAATCTCCAAGCCTATTCACAAAATATCGCTGTATACTTGATATCAGGTCGTTGATTCGAGATCTGAGATAGAATCCACTCATGATATTGTGAGAATGCAATGCCGGTGTCCCAATATACTGAATAGACAGGTATTTTCCATTCTCAATCCACAACCTTTTGATTTCATGTATAAACATGCTTAATTTCTCTTTGAGCTGTCTCTTTGCTACTTCTTCTGCTATGAAATATTCCATTGCATTTGTTCTGTCCAATGAATCCAAACAGTTCGTTCTGACCACTATGGACTGATCATTGTACATTGTGCTTGGAATGATGCTTTCTATTGAAAATGGAAACTTCTTCTTAATTTGTTCCCCATTGAAGTTGTGAGAGTAGCAGGAGTAGCCACTGTCCTTCAACTCGTTCTCAAATGCATTGCTTAGCATCATTTCCCCTGTTTTACTATTTAGCAAATTCAGGTAAATAATTTTGACTGGATTTTGATAGAGCTCTACCATTTTTCTGTGATGCTGTTGTGTTGGATTGGTAGTTTTACTCTCCTTCGTATCACTATACAAGCTCACTACTCCATGCTTTGTTACTTCTTCTCTCTTTTGTTGACGTATTTTTATTGTAGGCGTGTAAGCTAATTCCTGCCCCTGATTCCATTCCAGTGGCACAGATCCTCTCAATAAGACCAGTGCGCTTTTATATTCCACAATCTGCTCAGTCTCCACAAAATTAGCACAGTTTCCTTCTCCATCAGCACCACGACACAACAGACGTGGTCCCATGCGACCTGTACTTCTTCTGCTGATCAAAATGTAATTCTTAAACTGCCCAAAATACCCCTGAATCACACTAATACAGAACCTATCTGTTTGATACTTCTTCATGAATGTTTCACGTGCTTTGTAGTTGAACACAAATTGGTCTCTTGGCCTCTTTTTTGGCGGTATTCTTCCATCCTGTGCATTCTCCTTGCTTTCTTTTGCCATTAATTCCCGTGACCCAAAAAAGGAATCTTCTTTCTTTTTTATCTTATACATGTCTACAGCACTGCTCTCATCTTCCAAAACTACCCGTGTATCAGCCAAACTTGCTTTAAACAGGCTTTCATATGAGTTCAATGCCTCTACTGTTTTCCTGAATGTTTTGTATTGTTCATGCAAATTATACCCTGAGAAATAGAAACCAGGTGTAGTAGCAAAGAACCTCTGCACCTCTCCGATGAATGTACTATCAGCTCCCTTGCTATTTAGTGGCACCAATAGCACCTCTTTTATCTCATACACTTCCTTGCCTTCAATTGTACCCACCTTTACTGCATATTTTACCATAATTAAGTATTCACACATCTTATACTCAATCAGGCCATATACCCCGTAGCAACAGCTCATTCTTATGTAGTCTACATCTGTTTCAATCTTCATTTCATCTGTACCATCTGATATTATCAAATTTGGCTTTTGGTAGTTTGTTTTCAGTAGCATTGGGGCAGTGAAATATTCAGGTGAATGACACGGAGGAAAATAAGCCCTGAAAAATTCAAAATGCCAGATAAATGGAAAATAAATAAGAGAGAGAAAATATAAACAAAGAGGGTTAAAGGAGGGAACAATTCGGTACAAGTAAGGCCTATTGGATGCAACTTGGCCCAGGGAAAGAAGAATGAGTGGAACCAGAGATTCCTTCTTAAAAATGACGCATTTCAGTATATTAGACCAAAAGTGCATAATAAAATAGAAAGCAAGCATAATAAAAACCCAAACACGGTAATTAAGCTGCTTGAAAACGTTGAATACAACATGATAGACGACAAGACACTTAAATGCGTCCTATGTCAGACTATACTCCATTCCAAAAAGGGAATCAGCACGATTATCGGGAAGCATAATAAGACACAGAAGCACATCACCATCCGTGCCAATTGCCAGAACTTCCTAGAAAACAACCAAATCATCAACTACGAGAGGCACTTCCACTACGAAATAATCCACCTGAAAGACTATCTGAAAAAGAGCAATAAAATTGATGAGGTTGTCATGAAACACGTGGCATCCAAATTCAACATCAAGGAGCACTTTTCAGAGAGCAAAATGCTGCTGAAACGAATTCAGGAGGTTTCTGGGGTTGAAATCCTCCCAAATGCCATCTACGAAAACATCAATTTCAGGAAGTTTGTGCTAAACAACTCCAATGGAATCAAGACCAAAATGTGCACTGCTGAGCCAGAGCTATTTTACGAATCAGCAATAAAAAAGAAGGAACTCAAGGATTCGAACCTGCGTAAGTCATTCGTGAGTATTTTGTCTGGAATCACCTACGGCTCAAACACCACCAAAAGCCCCAGTAAGAAATCAGGTGAAAATACCAAGCCAAAAAGCAGGATCAAAGTTGTGATAAAACGCACCAAATGATTCATTCAGTCATTGGCTCTACCAAATAGGCCACCATTCTGCATCATCCGCATCATCATAACCTGATTTAGGTTGACATTCTTGTTTCCCCGCATCATTTGCATCATCATCAGCTGATTCATGTCCATTTTGCCACTGCTGTTGCCTCCAAACATTGGCATTGGTGCCATTTGCTGTGACTTGTTGCCCTGATTCCCTAGGAAATTGAACCAACCCATATCAGTTGAAAACATGGCACATAGAACGTGAAGCTTCTTCCCCATTTCTCCACCCTCTGCCTTTACCATGTTACAAAGCAAGCAGCCATCTTTTGATTCACATCCATCCATTCTGACCACTCTTAATACGGTGTCCTTGATGATGTTGTGAATCAGTGGATTTGCCTTGATTTTCTCGTAGTAGCCTTGGGCTGTGATTCCTGGTAGAGAAAGCTCATTGATGATTGATACAACTGTCTTAGTGCAACAGTTGGAGTTCTCACTGCACAAATGGCACATGTTGCACTTGGCATTGGCATTTGCCATGAATTGAAGAAGCTCCTTGGACATCACGTCGCCCATTGGAGAAGATTCCTCCTCTTTTTTCCGAACTGTCAGGTGATTGACCAATTTGGAGATTCCCTGACTGATTTCATTGAGTTGCTGACTGGAATCATTCGATGCAACTTCAGATGACTGGTAGCTGCCACCTGTCTTCGTGTTGTGGCATTTGTTGGTGTCAGGTGCCATCTTGTTCTCAATATCCGGAACACAAAGTGCTTGAAGAAATAGAAGCATAAATAATTATTATGAATTTATTTATGCTTTTTAAGCTTATTTACGCTTATTTTGGTAAAATTGACTAAATTTGAACCTGAACGCATGAGTAGAAAAGTGAATCTAATCCCCCCTACAAAAGTGGAATCCACGCCTTGTACAGATGAGACTGCGCATCTTGATGACAATGTATTCACCAGCCAGACTGTCACCTGCTTCTCCAGACTCAAGAAGACCCTACTCTCATTTTTCACCAAAAACAAAACTAAAAAATACAAGGAGACAGAAAAACATTTCAACCAATCCAAAGAGTGTGATTACTCATTCTACTACAGTTAATTAATTACAAATTGATCAAATAAATCAATCTCTTTGTTTCCTTGGTTTTCACCCCATGCCTGCGAAAATTTCAGATAAGGAAATTGTGGAATGGATCAACTCCGTCCTTGGCTCACGCCACAAATCAACTGACCTACATGGACTCCTTAAGGACGGTGTGATTCTGGTTGATGTTGCCAAGAGACTGATGTCCATTTCAACCAAATTGCCTCACAAATTAAAAAGCCCATTCTTCATGATGGAAAACATCGAGTTCTTCACAGCTCAATGCAAGAAAGCAGGAGTCAAGGACGAAAACAACTTCATGACAGTTGATTTGTACGAGAAGAAGAACATGGAGGCAGTGAAGATTGCAATTGTGGCATTTGCAAGGGCACTGAATAGCAGTAACACGGGTGTGCACCTGATTGGACCAAATGAGATGAAGACGGGTGAGAAGACGAGAGACCATAACTCGTCTGAATCAGCCATGACGAATAAATCAGTCAAGTAGAATAAATAGTGATCAGATTGTTAATCAGTGATTGTAGATCATTAGGAGACTGCAGAGAAATGCAAGAATCAGTGTCACCTCAACAGTGGCCAATGCCACCAGAAATGACATGAAGAAGTCGTTTTTCTGGACAATTCGCCTGAATCCAAGTTGGGATATTCTTCCCATTGAAATTCCTGAGACAAATCCAACCAGGCCAAAGAGGCTACAGGCACTGAAGTTCCAAATGGCAGTTGATAGGGAGTAAGTTGCTGTGATCTTGTTCATTACGAGTATTCCGAGTATGAAGGCGTAGAAGAAGACTGTGGATATCATTATCATTGCAACATATGAGTATGTGACAATTCTGGGTCTATCTGCGTACAGGGTGGACGAACAGCCACAGAGACTCATTCCAGTACAACTTCCATAGGCAGACATCCCAAGAAGCAGTGATATTCCAAGTGGGCCGATCAGGTATTCGACATTTTCCATTGATCAAAATAAAAACAAATTGTTTTAGGGTGTTTTGAATGATTGAATTACAGGGAGTGATTGAAGTGGTGGGAGAGCCAGGGGCTGGGAAGACGAATCTGCTGCTGTGGCTTCTTAGGGGAAGAAGATCCATTTACGTTACATCAACAGCAGTGGCACGTAGACTATCAGACAACTACTTGATAGTGCAATTTGATACGTTTTTAGAATTACGCAAATTTATTCTAATGGATTTGGTGAAAATAGTCAGGTCTAAGGAAGTGGAGAGCGTATTTGTAGATGGATTGGACAGGTTTATGTATTCGGAATGCAAGGAGGCGAGTTCAAGGGAAATTGCGCAACTAGGGCTTCAGATGAAGAAATGCTGGTTTAGGTGGAATACTGTTTTTGTGGTGGTGAATAATTTGTACGAAAATAGACACTGGTGCAATAATGGTGACGTATATAGCCCATTATTGGGATATGGATGGTCGTATGTGGCAAATTGGAAGTATTTGCTGAAGAAACAGGGTGGAATGAGAGTATTAGAGGACTTGGAAGGAAATGAGGTTATGAAGTTCAAAATAGAGGGATTTGGTAGAATAAGGGTCGTTGATTGATGTTATATGCTGGTGAATACCCCTTCATCCGCTTCAGTCTGTTCTTTTTTACGCAGAAATGAATTCAACATGAACACATTCAACAGTACGAATCCGCCTATTCCTGAGATCAGAAATGTGCTGGTGGCTCTCGTGTAGTAGCTTGAGGGGCTGCTTTGGATTTTAAATGGGCCATTCTTAGCAGTGGATTCCTTGATTAAATCAGGTAAAATTGTCTTCAGGGTTTCCTTAGGTGTAGTCTGTAAATAGAGGGCAATGGAATACGACATGTAAAATGTTCCAAATGGCTCAAGTTGTCTCGCATTCTTATGGAGATTGCTCACTACGAATGTTTCATCTGCTATTTTGTTCAGTTTCTGCTCTAATATTGTTGAATTGTATTCCATTTTTAGATCAATATTAAATATATCGTAGTTTGTGTAATCCAGGTCGTCTAATATCGTAAGTAACTCTGATAATCTCATCTTCTTTTCTGTTTTAACACGTTCTACCTTAATATTATCTGCTATTTGGTTATAGAAGCCCTCTTGAATCTTATGCTGATTGGACACAGTCAATATTTTGATCTTTTTATCCAATTTGATCTTTCTTAATGGATGTATGAAGTAATAAATACTCCGTGCTATGATGTTATCAAATAGAATGTTGTTGTATATCAGGTCTCCTGCTATTTTGAGTTTGTACAAATATTTTTTGGTGTCTACCTTACTATTGTATTGAACAATCCTCACTTCTTGGTCTTGTTCAATTATTTGCCCTTTCAGTTGCTCAAAAATATCAGGTTCCTTCTTGTCAATACAGAAGCTAAATCCATTATTAAAATTGCGATCAATCTTGATATTATCAGGTATTGAGTCCAAACTTGTTCCATAGGCTATGTAGCACTCATGGGCCATCAAAAAGGAATAATGCATCAGCAGCATTTGTTTATTTGCATTGTTTTGTTTTATGATTGTTTGCCAACAGCTCTTTGTTATTGATCTGGTATCAGGTTCCGAGCACTATTTAGTGCTGCTTTTCTTCTCCCTGTATTTCTCGATGTATTTTTCAAAGACCTGAAATTCCTCAAGGAAATTCGTCTTTCCAGCCCAGCTCACCAGATGAAAAAACGACTTCTGGATCCCCTCGTCCTCGGAAATCGAGTTTGCTTCACATCCCACATAGAGCATTCTGAGCAGATCGTAGTCGTGTTCCTTCCTTTCCTTACTACCGATTGGTGGTGGAACGAACATAGAAACAAACAAAGGAATTTTTTTATGAATTAGAGACACAATTGCCTTAACTGAAAGGTAAGCTAAATTAAGCTTAATGATCATATTTCATGCAAAATTTACCCCAATGCAAGTGAATTTAAACAGCAAAAAGGTGGCGTATGATATTATAAATGAGGTGTGTAAGGAGATTATAGACGACTATTCGGTGAATTTGATAGATTCCAACATAATATACGAACTCAGGGAGGACTGGATGAACAATTTTGAGAGTATGGGCCTGAGGGAAGAAATCAAGGAGGATGAAAATGAGAGTATAGAGGAAGAGTACTCTGTGTCTGCGACTGATACGGAGGAAGACATAGACATACGAAGGGCGGAGGAATCAAATAGTTATATTGTGTGTCTATTTGTAAAAGTATCAAAGTCTAAGGGCAAATGGAAGTGTCTCTTCAAAGATGGATTCGCGAATACCGAAGGCGAAGAAGACCAGCCATTCAATAACGCATCTGGTGAGCTGGAGTGGTAAATTATTTTGTACGTTTTAAGCCCTGAAATGGGAATTAAAAATTTATCGAAGCTCATCAAGAAGCATGCGCCGAATGGAATCAAAACAAGGGACTTCAAGTATTATACTGGCCATAGAATAGCAGTAGATGCATCAATGTGCATCTACCAGTTTCTGATTTCAGTCAGGTCTGAGGGCGCCAATTTGACTTGGGGTGACTCTACCACAAGCCATTTGAATGGCCTGTTCTATAGGACTATACGGTGGATTGAGTCTGGTATCACACCTGTCTTCGTATTTGACGGGGAGGCGCCAGCAGCAAAGATCCACGAATTGAGTAAAAGAGAAAAAAGAAGAGAAGAAGCCAGTGAAAAGTTGAAGGAAGCCCTTGAAGAAAAAGATAGTGAAAAAATATTGAAATATAAAAAGATGAATATGAAAATGGATAAGACACACATAGAAGATGCACAAATCTTATTGGATTTGCTGAAGATACCGTATATCACGGCACCAAGTGAAGCAGAGGCATTCTGTGCCTGGATGTGTAAAGAGGGATTTGTGGATGGTGTTGCAACTGAAGACATGGATACGCTCTGTTTTGGAGCACCTTGTTTGTTGAGGAACTTCAACTCATCGAAGTCCAAGAAGATGCAGATCGATGAATTCAATTTGAATGCCATTTTGAAGGAATTAGATTTCAAACAGGAACAGTTCATAGATTTATGTATTCTACTTGGCTGTGATTATTCAAGCACGTTGAAGGGGATTGGGCAGAAGAAGGCGTATGATTTGATTGAGAAATACAAATCAATAGAAGGAATATTTGAGGCAAATCCGGAATTAGAGAAGGAGAATGAGGGCTTTGCCTACAAAATGGCACGAAGCATCTTTATGGAATTGAGTTCAACCAAAATGAATTCAGAAGTGATGGAAGACAAGGAGAACAAGAAAAATGTAGAGAAACTGAACAATATTGTATTCAGGGCAGATGATATCAATTTGGATGATGCAGTGACGTATTTGGTGGATGAAAAGGGATTTGATAAGACGCGAATCACCAACGGAGTCACTAAGTTGAAATCAGGCAGATCATTCATGAAACAAACCAAAATTGATGCATTCTTTAAGAGAGTGAATTAAGCTTAATTATGAAAATATAATTTGGTTTTATGCTAAATGAATGACGTATTGATGGGATTATTATTCTATATTGGGCTGGTTTTGATCCAACTTGCCGTATTTATACTCATTCTACTGATATTGATGCTAATTGAGCGTCTCTACCAGTGGTATAACGAATACCAAAACAGACTACTTGCTGAGCGCAGAGCACAGTTCCTTGCTTCCAAAACACTCAAAACAGTCTCAACTGTAACAACATACCATTCCTCTCCTGTTGACAATAACAATGCCTTCTACACAACAACAGTAGTGGAACCTGAAATAGAGAACCATCTCTATACGAAATGTGTTGAAATTGAGTAAATGCCTTTATTTTTATTGTGTTTGATGTGTTTATATATCAAACAAACAAATGCATCCTTAATGTTTAATATTTTTAGTAAGTGGAGCGAATCTGTGAGTGATCTATCTGGTGAAACAACAATAGGATCAGTTCTACTCTTTATAATGTGGTCTCTAATCATTCTGCTGTTCGTAGGCGTCATTGCAGCCATTCTTAGATTGATATTCATGTGTTTGATACAAGGAATCTGATAACAGGCCCACAACACGACCAGCAAAACATCACAATTGAAAATAAACCAGCAACTCCAGTTGAAAACGTATCATCTGATGATAAAAAGGATAGTAAAACAAGCACTAACGATAAGAATAGCAGTGATGATGACGTATAGTAGGTTTATCACAGTAAATCACGTACAAATTGTGCACAATTTGCCTTGACATACTCCTCATATTCACAAAAATCAATCAATATTTCACCCATATCAGAAATCAGTCTGAATTCCATTAAATCATAGTACGCATACAGCACATCCATATGATCAGAACAGCCCAATTCGATAACATTGGCTTCCTTAAACACCTCGTAGATGCCATTGCTCTTCACTCGTCTCTTTTTCTTCTTCAGAATATTCAGAATTACAAAATGCAATGGTTCCATCAAGTCACAGACGAATTCAACTGAATAGAACTCCAATTTGTACTTCTTGTGGAATTCAAATATCTCTGTATCCTGTTTGAGAGACTTGTGTTCCTTGTAATGGGCCAATTCATCATCGGCTTCCTTATTTTCTTCATAGCCTAAAACAAATATTTTGTGCTTAAATCTGCTTCTGACTCGTTTTTCAAATGTATTCAGACATTGCACAGATGTGGACGTAAGACAGACGAAGCAGTTGTGCTTAAGTGACAGTTCCAAGTAATAGTAGAGTAATGACTGGTTTTGCATGCTGGTACTCAGGTTTAGATCCAGAATAAAGAACTTCTTCTCTGGATTACTGTCCTTCTTCTGTGTTACGTAAATTGCCTTATATTCAGCCGATTTACTGCATATTTTATCCAATATTTTACTAAGGCATTCTTCTATCACATGAGGATCAGGACCAACAATAAGAAGTTGTTCACTCTTCTTGTCCTTGAGAAACCTCTTGATTCTGGCTGCCACTCCTCCAACAGTGTTGTCTTCATTTGGGTAGTTTTCATCCACTACTCTTTTTATTTGAGGCATCAAATTATACGGTGATTTAAATGAAATTTATTCAGGCTTAGTTTGACAGTGCTTGAATATTTTGGTGTATTTTTCATCACCAATATCATTCAATAAGACACATGTTTTGTTTCCAATCCATTTGCTGTCTTCTACGAATATATACGGGATAGAATGCTCTTCACATAGTGCAGGAAGGTGCATTACCAGATCAGCAGGCTGAGTAGTGCCATTTATGACAAAAATGGACTTATTGGATTCAATGGCTGTGATTTGCTTAGTGCATGCTTTTATACCGGATATCAGATTGGTATCTGCCTTTATTACTTCCTTTAGAATTCTCTTGCTCGTTGTTTCATCGGCAAGTGGTTCAGCTATTTTCAGTAACATGAAATGAGAGTAAAATTTGTCAAAAGGGAAAAAGATGTTAAAATGGTATTATGTGTATGAATTAACATAATTTTCCGTTTTGTTGAGGAGCAGATTCTGGGAATCGCTCTGTGGCTAACACCGCTCAGGCTGCACCTAAAGGTAAAACCTAGAAAGACCGCAAGTTGACATGTGATTGTTTGATTGATTATTGAGAAACAAATAAACAATCACAGGTATAAATAGAGATGGGATTTAACCCCATGATCAGTAAATAGGAACCTCGAAGAAGATTGTTAAACAGGTAGAAGACTCTGAGGGAACAGAAAACAACACACATTATCATGCCTGACGCGTAATTCCTCATCCACAAGTTCATACTCAAGAGGAAATGAAGAGATAAAGAAAATAGCAGTGTGGGGGAGAAGACTAGGAAAATCTTTAAACATCACTAATCCGGAGAAGACAATCTATCAGCACAAGACCGAGTTCTAAATTAGGGCAACCCAGAAAAGTAAACAAAGGTAAATAACATCAGCTAGTAAACATGACACCGTGAAACACTTGTGAGTAGCTTTATGTCGTAGCCTGAAGCCACGCCATTAACTGGAAGAAAACAGTAGAAATTTACCCCAGCATCTAATTACACTCTGTTACAAAAGTATTGAGACTCAGAATTTAATATTCTTTTTCAGGATTTTAATCGCTTCTTAGAGGGTATTCTATATCAAAACAACCTGTTTATACTTAATGCAACTCGGATTACATTGAAGTGTTCCCTAATCACAACTTTTACCTGATTGATCAATTCATAAAGTTTACTGTTATTTCATATCATAGTGGTCACCTAAACGTATGCATTTTTAGTTAGATGATGCTAAAGACTTATCTATCACTATACTACCTATTCTTTCACATGTGTTCTTATGTTTTCATGTATTTTGGGCAGATTGTTATCATACTGATTTTTGTATTGATAAGGTTTTATAATGATAAACGAAGTAATGGCATGCTATATAAGTTATATATAAATATTAGAAGTCATTGTGATATCAATAAACTTCAGGAATATTGCATCTGAATTGCTACCAACAAAAAAGATTGAAATATTCGAAACATTACATTTCTCTAGTAAATAAATATGATTCTGTTGAGAAAAACATGATTGTGATGTTGAATAACAACGCTTTTGTTGTTTTTAAAGCGTTTTCTTCATCTAGAACACCTAATTTTATTCAGAAACATGATATCAGGGATCATGAACAAACGTTAAACGAATATGTTTTTGCGATATTAGACAGGAACAGCAAATAATTGCGCCTGGGTCAGGTACATCACCCATAGATGACTAAGACACGATGAACAATAAAGTACGATACATCACTACCTAGTTCCAGTGTGAATGTGTACTTGATCGATTGCTTTTCATTTACTGATTTCCAAAAATCGTTTAATAAACTTAGTCGAATGACTCGGACCCTTTCGTAGACCTTGAATATGGCTTATAAACATTGATTTAAACCATTAAATATCCTTCTACCTTCACAGCCTTGATATNTTTTTGCGATATTAGACAGGAACAGCAAATAATTGCGCCTGGGTCAGGTACATCACCCATAGATGACTAAGACACGATGAACAATAAAGTACGATACATCACTACCTAGTTCCAGTGTGAATGTGTACTTGATCGATTGCTTTTCATTTACTGATTTCCAAAAATCGTTTAATAAACTTAGTCGAATGACTCGGACCCTTTCGTAGACCTTGAATATGGCTTATAAACATTGATTTAAACCATTAAATATCCTTCTACCTTCACAGCCTTGATATTGGTATCAATATTGGTTTGAATTTGATCAAATGTAATATGATTTTCTGTCTCTTTGTACCGAACGATTCAAGTAAAACAATCATTAAAGATACCAATAATACAACTCAAAACTACTTATAATAGGCATTTTAACATTTGTCTCAATACTTTTGTAACACTTTTTTGTTTACCATGTAAAGTTTTACCCCTATCATGGCATATGTGACAGGAGAAGAGAATCTGCATACAGAAACGGAATTTTAACATCAGGATACGTACGTAGGGTGAGTGAAATGGTTCAACATGATGTTGTGAAGGGTTAACAACAGTCTCAATACTTTTGTAACAGAGTGTATCTAATGCTACTAGATTTCTTACCAAAAGTATGCCAAGAATAGTTGAAAGAATCAGACAGCGAATATGAGGAACTGATCATGCCTGACACATCTCAAACAGAGGCGCGAGACGAGCAGTGCCCCAGACGAAACCTCCGAGACCTCGTGTTCGAAGGAGAAACGATACAAACAGGGCCAGAGGCTCTGCTAGCAATGCGGGACACGCTACGCGGACCATGGCAATTTTATTCTAGTCGTCGACGGGAGTAGCACACTCTCTTGGTCGTCTCTGCTCTTTATATTCAATTAAGGTTTCACCCCTAACCTGATGACCAATTACGAACAATCAAATCTGTCTTCCAACACGTTTTAAGCTTATTTTGCATATAAAAGAAGGAATTATTGTTCTTGTCATGAGTCTCCTGAGGATCCTTAGAAGCTATCTCTATCTTACGCTCTGAACTCTTCTTAGCTGCTACAATTCACCTAGCGAACATTCTTTAACTATAATTCTATTTAGATTAGTTTCAAACGTACAATATGTTGTATATGCAACATGAGTTAGAAGCATAAATGGATAAATAATTCAGGTAACATCAAAGTAGGATCTAAGTGAGAAGCTGAGGCAGGATTACAGACTTAATAATGAAATACAACTGATTCGGTATTACATTATGTATCAACAAACAAACTTAACAGCAAACAAACCCCAAAATGCCAGAAGACGAAAAAGAGAAAGAAAAAGAGGCAATGAACAATCTAATTCCACCAATAAAGGCTGAAATCAACGTGAAAGAGGTAGAAGAGATCATCAAGGTCTCAACAGAGGTGGAATATAAGGAGGCTGAAGATACAATTGAAGAGAGCATAAAGCAGGAGATTGAGGAAGCAGTGGACATATTTGAGAAGGAAATAAATGAGGAGGATTTGAAAAATTCAATGAAGAAATTACAGCTAAAGAACAAATCACCAAAAACAGAACATAAGGGAACACCAGAAAGAGTGAAGAGTGATTATGTTGATTACAGCAAGAATCCGATACGAAAGACCACTGAATACTACATCCAACTACTACATAGATTCAGGTTTCCATCAGATCAAATACTGATTTGCCACTCCCTAAAAATGTGTAAAATAGCCGATTACATACCACACCTAATTAATATAATGCTAAGAACCAAAAGTGATGCAATCTACAACTTGTTGCTTTACAAATGTAGATCATTGCAGCTTAGAACAACAACATTCTTCTACCTGAAGACAATTTTGGCTGAAGAAGAGGACGTGGAGAAGGCAGCACTTAGCTACTATCTCTGTTGTGATTTATATGAACTAGAAATATATCAGAACAGGAAGAATATGCCAAAAACAGCAGGAAAAACAAGAAGGCCAAATCACATCAAATTCAGAACCAGGGCATTCACAACACCACAGAACAAGAACGCCAATTTCAATGGGATAGTTCTAAGCTTTCTTAGATCAGTTGCATTCTACGATAAAGTTGCATTTGATCACTGCACAAACATTGTAAACATCTTCAGCAAAAAGCGAAACCTGAGAAATATCAGTACCAAAAGCAGCCTATTGTTCAAAAACAACCTAAAATACTACTATGACATTGTAAAAATAAGTGATCTACTCGCAGAAGTGCCAAAAACAATGAAACAGCGCCTTCTGATAGTGAACCTGGAATTATTCAACAA
Source organism: Enterospora canceri (assembly GCA_002087915.1). Taxonomy (NCBI): domain Eukaryota; kingdom Fungi; phylum Microsporidia; family Enterocytozoonidae; genus Enterospora; species Enterospora canceri. The sequence goes on from LWDP01000029.1 coordinate 25,621, forward strand.
TTTGCACAGTAACAATTACATCACCCTATTTAACTGTGGTAGAATCAGAAAGATTCATGTAGCAAGTGCCCTATCATTGGATAGTAAGGCAAATGGGCCATTTATGGTGAATTGCATTTTAGAGCACAGAAGCACCCTGAAATCAAAAAGAAATGAATTTGATTTGAGTTCGGATAAAATGAACAAATTACGGACACTTGCGTACCAATTTCAGACTGTGAAAGAACTGGATGAAATCAGTGATCTAAATGGAATACGAAACAATATTCTGGTAGCAATGGAGCAGGTTGTGCTTGAGAAAATAGTGAGGGAGGAAATGGAATTGGAGAAAAAGAAGCAAAAGAAGGAGAAACAAAAAGAAGAGTCAAATCCACCACTTGTTGAATCTGAGAAAGAATCAAAACAGCCATTGCAAGAGAGAATCAGGGGTTATTTCAGAATGGATGTTTATGAAAAGCAGCCTAATGAACCAAGTCCCATTCTGTCACGGAATACACTTTCATTCATAGTCAAAAATGGGACTGATATGAGAGAGGAGTATCTGGCATTCCGAATCATCACACAAATCAAACACATTTTTGTAGCACATGGTGTTCCCATCTATCTCAGGAACTATAAGATAGTGATCATTACTGAGGAAACTGGGCTTGTTGAAACAGTCGTGAAAACACAGTCTATGCATAAGATAAAGGAGAAAGAGAGTCTCCTGGAATATTTTAAGAAGACTTTCAATAGTAGACACAGGTGCACTATGGAATCAGCGAAAAGAAACTTCCTATTTTCCCTGGTTGGATACAGCCTCATTCAATACCTGCTGAGTCTCAAGGACAGACACAATGCCAACATTCTCATTGATGAATATGGTCATATGATCCATATTGATTTTGGATTTATTCTTGGCAAATATCCTGGAATATACGGTGTAGAAACAGCCCCATTCAAGTTTAGTAACGAATATCTTGATTTGGTTGACTTGGATGAGTTCAAGATTCTCTTCAAAGAGGGGTTCAAATGCCTGGTTCACAATAAGAGCATTCTACCATACGAAATAAAGGAAAAGGTGGATACAGGCGGGACTGAACCAGATCTATTCTGTGAGAACCTGATTAACAAATCAGTTGGAAACATTCTGACTGTTCTATACGATACATTACAGTATTATGAGAATGGATATCATAAATAAGAAGAATTGGTGACCATTATTTATTATCTCTCTTCTTCCGCTTCCCATTGTGTTTATGCTTTGATTGTAGGGTTCTAGTTGATTCAATTGGATTGCGATCTTCGAAGAGGGTATGTTCGATGTGAACTTGTTTCAGTCAGGTTTCCGTGAAGTTGGTCAAGTGCTTCAAGTGATCTTGATTCAGTCAGGGTACGAGATGAGTTAAGTCCTTGATCAAATACTTGCCAATTCGATTCATAATTATCCGATACGTTAGTATCTGATTCACTATTAGCTGCTTCTAGCTGATCTGATTCCTCACTATCTAAATCTAGCTGACTTGATTCCTCACTATCTACTTCTAGCTTACTTGATTCATTATTATCTGCTAGTGCACCATTATTGATTTCCACGTTTGTTGCTAGTGATTCATTATTGGTTTCTGAATCTGATGATTCTGACTTCTTTTCTGCTAGTGGTCCATCATTGATTTCTGAATCTGATGATTCTGACTTCTTTTCTTCTAGTGGTCCATTATTGATTTCCACATTTGTTGCTAGTGCGCTTGATTC
>LWDP01000003.1:0-77609 GCA_002087915.1 Enterospora canceri
CTCCATGTTTTCCATTATCGTTGCTCCATCATTCGTAAGCAGCATCTTTTTGCCGTAGAACAACTTGTCCAACCCATATGGTCCAAGTGTCTTTGCCACGAAGTCAGCCACACTCTCCACTACAGAAATGTTCGCCTTGATCTGTGATACGCCCTGTCTGCAGTCTTCTACCTTCTCAGTCTTGAACAAATATTGGCATCCTTCCATCTGGGCAAAACTTTTCTTCTCATTTTCACCTAAATCTCATTCTCCTACAAAACAGTCTCAATCCCCCAATAATCAGCACATAAACAACACAGCCAATTCCAATGTCCCTGGCTGCTGCCCACCCCATTGCATTCTCATACGAATCAGTTCCAATGCTACTGAACAGTTTCTGGTGCAACCAGACGAATGTGATGCTGAATAGAAGCCAAAATGCGCCAGTCAGAATCAGAGTGAATTTGTGAAGCAAGGATACGTCATTTTCCTCTGCTTTTGCTTCCAGGTACAGCTTCTGCTCGTAGAAGGAGAGCTGGCTGCTCTCCTTGTACTGTTCGACGTTCTTGTTGTCCATGAAGAGCACCCGACTCCCATGAGTCCGAACTCCACCTTTTTCTTCTATGTCTCCTACTTCTGCCATGGGCTTTGTTTGTGTACTAACAATTTCACTCGCATAATTTAATGCTATTCCAACTTCTGCTGCTCTTGTGGTCGATTCAGAATCTCCTGCACCTGACTAATCTGCCCAGCCTTCATGATCTTCAACGCCTCCTGTCCCACGGATCCAGGCCTCACATTTCCCAGCATCTGCCTTACAAACTCATACGCATCCAACGAATCCAGTGGATTGGCCGTGCATATGTCTTCACACAGCATCTCCTCCTCACTGCTCTCCTCGTTCTCCTCATTCTCTTCATCTGCCATCAACTCGTTTCTCTTCTTTATTGCNTTGTGTACTAACAATTTCACTCGCATAATTTAATGCTATTCCAACTTCTGCTGCTCTTGTGGTCGATTCAGAATCTCCTGCACCTGACTAATCTGCCCAGCCTTCATGATCTTCAACGCCTCCTGTCCCACGGATCCAGGCCTCACATTTCCCAGCATCTGCCTTACAAACTCATACGCATCCAACGAATCCAGTGGATTGGCCGTGCATATGTCTTCACACAGCATCTCCTCCTCACTGCTCTCCTCGTTCTCCTCATTCTCTTCATCTGCCATCAACTCGTTTCTCTTCTTTATTGCTCCTGGTAGTGTTCCTAGAACATGAACAAATGCCTTGTTCAACTCTTCGTATGAAACTGGCCTGGATGCATCCATCTCAAAGAGTGTCCTTATGAAGACAATGAACGTCTTCTTGTCGACTACTCGCCTGAAATTGAACGCGTACTCCCAGCACTTGTTGTAGAAGGTCTTTTCGTACTGTCCCATTTTTGAGGCAGTTTCAACTGGCTTCAGCACCAGACAGTTCATCAGCACCTCCAAACAGTAGACCATGCACGTTGCTGAGTCGCTCTCTGCCTCCTCAATTCGCCATACGATCTTCTCCACCACTGTTGGAATGAATGCCCCAGCCTGTGCCACTCGTGGCCCATGATACATCAACAGTGCGTTTATGATGTTGCATCCTACGACACAGTCTTCCTCGTACACCGTCTCCTCTGTTGCGTAGAAAAGCACGAACATCTCGTAGAACAGTTTGAGAGTCTCCTCGTTGACTATTTTGTCTCCTCCAAAAGAGGCGATATTGTCCATGAAAATGGTCATTTCTGCCCCGTAGAGACACAACTCCGACTTCGACACTGCTCCCACTGCCCTGAATACCTCGTATGCCCTTGCATCCACCTCTTCCATCGTGTAGAGCAGCGTGTTTATCAACTCGAATCCCTCTCCAAATAGTTCCAGCATTTCCTCCTTGAATATTTTGTATATCACGCCTATGGATATTTCATACACTTTTTTCACTATTTCCGGCTTATCTGCGCTAGCAGCAACAAGACGGTCGATTGACGTGAGATAACAGGTGATTGTGGCCATTCCGGCTCCCTCGTCTCCGGCCACGAGCAGCTCCTCGATACTGTGGACGAGCGAGCCGACGAATCTCGGGGCGTAGTCCGTGATGAGCTCTCCGAAGATGTCGACGAGCACCTCCATCGTCGTGCTCAGCGACTCAAGCGGATACGCCTTGTTGAACCTGAGAATTGTTTCGATGAGGCCTGGAACGATGCTGTTCATTTCGGCCTGGATGCTCTCTGCGCAGAAGAAGAAGTTCATTGCCAGGGCAGCCTCGACCTGGAGAGCTGGATTTGAGTTGCCGCCGAATTCGAACACTCGTTGCATCAGAGCAACCAGCTCGTCCTTCTTCAGTGTCGCATCCTCTGCAATTGCCAGGAAGTAGAGGGCCTGGGAGACCATGAACTGCTCCTTTGAAAAAAGAGCAGTTCGAACTGGCCCATTGACGAATGCGGCGTAGTTCTCGTCTCCCAGGGCGCCCTTGACGTACTTTGAGCTGTCAGCAAGGAGTCCCAGTATCCCGTACTGCGTCCTTGCGCCTGAATCCGGGCTGCTGTACGTCTGTACCATCGCATGAACGACCTGTCCAACCAGATGCCTGTTGTGCTTCAAAATGGTGTGGAAGAGCGAGCTGACCTCTGCTCGGAGCTCGTTGATCCTGTAGTTGTATCGCTCAGAGAGGTAGTGGCCTGGATCGTGCTCAAAGGACACCTCGAGGTCGTCGCTGAATTTCGATAGGGGGAGAACGAAGCCAAAGAGGAGGCCGCGGATGCTTCGCTCGAGAAGCTGAGTCGTCTGCTTCGACGACGCCACCGTCTCGTAGAACTGCATCGTGTGGAGCAGATAGCACTCGTCTGCGACGACACCTCTGCCGTACTCCTCGATGACGGAGTCGAAGACGGCAAGGAGCCTCGCGAGCACGGCCTCGTCCTGCACGTAGCTGCAGAGACTCTCCTTGCTGAAATAGTTCCTGACTCCCCTGTTTGTGCTTCTGGCCAGAAAGTGAAGCGCCTGCTTCTTCGTCTCAACGAACTCCTCGTTTTCGTAGCAGCCCAGGCCGCAAATGGCAACGGCGATGTTCACGTAGAAGTTGAAGACGTCCTGTTCGGCGCACTTCTTCGGGATGCTGAAGACGCTGTACATCTCGGCCACGCAGTGCATGCACGTCTTCGCAATCGACCAGTTTCCGGCAGCCACGGCCTCCTGGAACTTCTGGGCGAACTGGTTTCCAAAGTCGCCGAAAAAGACGGAAAGCGGGTTCTTCATCAGGCCGCTTGGCATCTCGGACCGGAACATCAGCGACGCAAAGAGCAGCCCCGCCCTCACTCGCGCAGCCTCGTTCGTCCCCAGGCACTGCGCCGCCTGCCTCATGGCCCGGACGACCTTCTCGTCCTGCGCCTTCTCAAAGAACGTCATCGCAAGCTTCTTGTACGCGTCCAGCTCGCTCTTCCCGCCCGCAAAGACGAGGTAGTTCACCACGTTCTCCTCAAACTGCACGATGAACGGCTTTATCTCCTCGCACGAGTAGTTCTCGCTGATTCGATTCGCCAGGAAGACGGTCGCGGCTTTGCTGATCATGAAGTCCTTGTCCTTCATCGTCGTGCTCTGGATCGTCCGCAGCGCGTCCATGTTCTTCCCAAGCCCCCTCAGCGTCGCCTCAGCCCTGTTTCTGGTCTCCGTGTTTGCGTTCGTCGTGTCCAGAAACAGCTTTCTCAATTCCTGTTCGTACACGGTCATGTGGGCATAAAATAATGAAAATTTATGGGGATGAAATACGAAATGGAAGGAATCAGAGACATCAGGGACCTGAAGCACGCGGAGCTGCTTAGGACACTGGACAGCCTGGATCTGACTGACCAGGAGACGCTATCACGCGTCAAGAAGACCATTTGTGAGCTGAACAGCAAGAAGAGGGGAATAATCGAGTATTTTGAGAGGAAGCTGGACAGCGAGACCAAAGTGACCAGGATTCTGCTTCGTAGGCTCTGGAATGGGCAGGAGAAGACGCCTGGGCTGGCCAGGGCATTCGAGGAGGTCGATGCCCAGGTTGGGGCGGAGTAGCGGCTACTGCTTGTAGTAGCGCATCAGGAGGAAGATCGACTTGTTGTACCGCTTATCCCGTTCCAGAACGTGAAGGAAGTCTCTGTGCGTGATTGTTCTGTTTTTGCCAGAAATGGCCCTTTCGTCAAATGGCGAATAAATCGAGTCAAATCGACTCGTCTCGTCGACCTTCTCAACCGAACTCATCCAGCTCTTCTGCTTCACGCCCATCGCAGCCATCGCAACCGTGTTCGACTGCTTCTTCTTGATCAGCAGGTCCTCTCGCTCCTGGACGCTCTTCTTCTTCTTCTCCTTCTCAGGGTGCATGTTCAGCTTCTCGGCCTTCTCCTTCTCCAGCTCATTCAGAAACCACATCTGCCTCGCATGCTCGTTGCAGACCGTGAAGCGGTAGCCGCCCAGCCCAAACTCCGTCCTGACTCGACTCGCCTCGTCCATTCGCTCCAGCAGACTCATCGTCTTCCTGTAGACAACCAGAAATATCAAATTCACCCCATCTTCCGTGATTTTCACTCTCCTGTTCTGGCAACAGCTGTTTATGTATTTGGTGAAGAGCTTCAGGTTGAAGAGACACTCAAATGCACCGATGCTGTTCTGGAGATCCACCAGAGATTGTGTCTCGCTGTAGTTCGTGTAGATCTCCTTCACGATGTTCTCAGCCTCCTCCTTCAGGTTCACATTCGTGTACTGCATGATGTCATCTATGTTCTCGTCATTCTTGGGCGGCTTCTTTGACTCGCCCTGGCCCAGAACAGGCGACTCGACCATTCCACGTCTCCCACTCTGCTCCTGTTCCGTGTTGAACAGCCTCTGATACTCGTGTTCAGTCAGACACTCTGAACACTTCTCCAGGAAGTCGTGAATTGTGATCTCCTCCTGTTTCAACTCCATGAAGGCGTTCTCAATCTGCTCCTGCTTCTCTGTGCTCAGAGTGGCAAAGAACCCCTTATCAACTTGCATGGGCAATAAATTGAGACTGGTCCTCTACCACGATAAATTATCACCCTGGTCATCAGCCAGAATATTGTTAAGGAAGACACTTGATTGATTACTGTGATATATTGCAGACATAAAAGAGGAGGCAATTTGTTTAGATGACTAACACTCGTAGAATAGACAAAAGCATGAATAATCTATCCAAGGTAAACTACACGTTCTTCTGGCTCAGGTGCGTAGTATTGGCCGCCACAATCTCGTTCAAGAAGTACAGTCAGCCAGAACTGGCCTCGACAACTCTTGCCTACGTCCTCTTCACTGCCACTCTCAACCTACTCGTATTCTCAGAATACGCCCGCTACTACATCCAGCACGACACATTCAGCAAGTACCACGCCTGCTTCTTCAACGTCTACAACATCGCTCTCCAGGCCCACAACCTCATCATCTACGCCAGTGAGGCAGGCACCTTCATCGTGGTCGTAGAAGCCATCCAGGCCGTTCTTTCTTTATCAGAAATAGTATTTTGCATAAAATACCTGAGATACGAACAAACAAAACACGAAATAGCTGCTTTAGCGAGGGTTAGTTCCAGTAATAGACTTAAATACGCATACAGCATCAGGTGTGCTCTTACGGGATACTACATGACCAATATCACGTATACGACAGTCTACGTCCTCTTCTCATTCCACTACGTCGACCTGAATTGGATCGTCAAGACAGTCAATGGACTCCTTCTCTTTCTGACACTTCTGTCTGAGACACTGCTGTTTGCAAGAGGAAGCAAGAAGGAGCGAGAGAGAGTCTACAGCGAGAACGTGGAGATGAGACGCCTTGCGCTCATTGCCATCCTGGTCAGAACGGCCCTCCTCACCGTCGACACGTTTCTCTCCTACACGTTGCTGGTTGCCCTGGACAGAAACGACCCCGACCTGTTTGGAATATCGACGATGAAGGTGACTGCCCAGCTGTTTCTCTTCTTTGAGTTCACGACGCAGTTTCTCCTTGCAATTGAGGACTATCGGATGATTGGAGTCGGACTGACTGACCTGAACCAGGCCAGCTACTACACCAGAATGAGTCTGCCTACGAGTAAGTGACTATAAAAGAAAGTCATTTCATACCCCAAGAATGGAACCTGAATCCTCAATAAACCCTGGTGATTACATTTTATTCATTTCAGAAAGTGACTTCTTGTAGAAGACTGAGAAGTCGACTGAGTCGCTGAGAAGCGTGTCGAATGAGCCCTCTGCTGCCAGACGCCCCTCTTCGAAGTAGAAGATTCTGTCGAAATCAGGCAGAACCAGGACATTCTTCACCGATGCCAAAACAGTCACATTTTCCAGGTAGATTCTGAGTGACTCCAAAAAGAAGCGTTCTGTCTGAATGTCCAATGCCGACGTAGCCTGGTCGAGAAGCAGAAGCGGTGCTGCCTTCAACAGCGTCCTCATGAAAACCAGCTTCTGCTTCTGGCCCCCACTCAGCCTGTTTCCCAGTGACCCAACAGGCGTGTCGTAGCCGAGTTCCTTGAAGAGGCCGTGGAGCCTGAACAGCTTGCAGCACTTCATGACGTGCTCGTCGCTGAGACTGCTCTCCCCCATCTTCAGGTTGTCCATGATGGTCGTGTCGAATATCTGCGTCTCCTGTGAGATGTATCCGATATTCGCCAGAAGCGAGCTCGTCTGAATCTGCTTCTGCTCGTAGCCGTCGAATATCACGGCGCCCCTGTACGGATAGAGCCCCAGAACAGTTCGAAGGAAGACGGTCTTTCCGGCTGAGCTGGGCCCACAAACTGCAATTTTCTCACCCCGCCTGATTGTGCAATTCACGTTCTTGAGGACTCTGCTGCTTCCAAAGTGGAGATTCAGGTTGATGACGTCAATTCGGTCTGTGAGGCGGTGGAGCCTGAATTTGGCTGCGTCTGCCTCGGCCTCCTCGACCTGGACGTCCTCGATTCCGGAGGCAGTGAAGTTGAAGTAGCTCGTGTAGACCGAATTCATGTCCTGGAGAATCGACACCACCACGTTGTTCATTTTGAAGGAGGTGAAGATCACTTCCTCAAGTTGGATCCGTGATATCCTCTCGTGGTAGTTCAGCGAGTAGTAGATTGTGACGAAGACCATCAGAAACGCAACTGTGGTGAAGTAGGCGATCAGGACGTAGAGCACCTCGTAGATCTGCCTGTAGTAGACCATCTCATCCATGGCCACGCGGTACTTCATCAGCTCAGTCTCCTCGTTGCAGTAGCTTCTGACTCGCTCGTAGTTGATGAGGACGTCAAGCAGCTTCTGGCTGTTCTTGTTTGTTGCGTCATTGATCAGTCGTCTCAGTCTGGCTCGTCTGATCTGAAGCAGCGAGAGGGCGAGGAAGAAGGCGAGGAGGACGCCGCCTGCCTTGGCAAAGGTGGCCAGTGAAATGTACAGGGCCAATCTGCTCACAATCACGCCGAGGTAGATCAGGTTGATCACAAATCGAAGAGTGAGAATTCGGAGGAATTTGATCAGTGCGCCTGATCTACGTGTGATGGAGCATTGGATGGCACCGACTCCAATTCGCATGAAGTCAACATATTTCAGGTTGCTGTATTCGTCGTAGAAGACACGAACTGCATTTTGATAGGATTTCGCAACCAGATCAGTCGCAAGGACGCTGTTGACGTATTCGAGCAGCGAGTGGAGGAGTTTCAGGGTGGCGTAGAGGAGCATTCCTGCCGTTCCGAGACCGAGGTTGTTTGCGACTCCTTCCTGACTCGACGTGTAGAGGGAGATGCAGGATGCGGCAACTGCGACTGCTATGATCGTCGGAACGGCCGCAGTGGCATTTGGAACAGCAAACAGAATCCCAAAGAGCGATCTGCCTTGGCGATCCTTAAACTTGGCCATAAAGGGATCTCCGAAACAAAAGGAAGTCACGCAATTTGTTTACTAACAAACAAATTGCCTATGCATAATGTGACGTGTAAATTAGTGGCTGCTACAGTTTGGCCTGGGTCGTGGATACGTCGTAGAAGCGTCTGAATGCCTCGTTCCTTTCGTACAGCTCGTCGAAGGAGCCTGCGTCTCCGAGGGTCTTCTGGTCGAAGAAGAGGACGCGGTCGAAGAGCGAGAGCGCCCTCAGGTTGTGGACGATGACCAGAACCGTCTTGCTCTTGCACCTGTCCACCACGTTCCCCAGCATCTCCTCCTCCGACTTCTTGTCCAAGTTTGCTGTTGGCTCGTCCATCAGCATTATTGGTGCATTCTTTGCTATAGCTCGCATAAATGCTATTTTCTGTCTCTCGCCCCCACTGACGTTCTTCCCCCGTGACCCAACAGGCGTGTCGTATCCGAGCTTCTTGAAGAGGCCGTGGTAGTTGAACTCGTCGCACAGCTCGTAGATTCGCTCCTCCTTTATCTCGTTGTCTCCTGCCTTGATGTTCTCGCAGATTGAGACGTCGAACAGCTGTGCTTCCTGTGGGACGTAGGCAATCAGCCTCCTCAGGGCAGTCATGTCGAGTGTCTGGTACTCGATTCCGTCTATCTCAAGCAGTCCGCTGTACCTGTGGAATCCAAGAAGCATCTTCAGGAAGGTCGACTTCCCACATCCATTTGTCCCAGTCACCGCAATCTTCTCGCCCTTCCTTATTTTTGCATTTGCCTCTGAAAATATCAGTTTGTGCCTGTAGGCGAAGGAGACGTCTCGTGCCTCGATGCCTCGCTCAAACGAGCCAATTGCCAGGCGGCCCTCTGTCTCCTCTGGGCTGACGCCGTCAATCAGAGACTGGTTGAAATTTGTGTAGTGGGTCACCAGTGCCGCAAACTCCCTGGATATGAACTTGATGTTTGTGTCAAGCTTCTTGACGAGACCAGCAACCACGGCCACCTTCTCGAGGGCGTCCTCCTCGCTGCTGAAGGTGGCGCCCTGGTACTCGTAGAAGATGAATATCGTAAGAAGGACGAAGAGGGCATCTGTGACGAAGTTGCCGAGTTCGAAGGTGACCCAGAAGAACTTGTTGTAGAAGTTCTGTCTCTTCTGCGCCCTGTAGTACTTCCTGAGCTCGTCGTCGATGTTCTCGTAGGCGACAATTCGCTCGTAGTTGAAGAGGACGTCGAACATCTTCTTGGCGTTCTCCTCGTTTCCCTCGTTTCCCTTCCGCCTGAGGTCGGCGCGGATCGACTGGAGGAAGCAGATGCTGAGGACGAAGAGGCCGATGCAGACGACGATCTTGAGGGCGCTGGCGGCCGGGAGGGAGGTGCAGACGTCGAGGAGGAACCAGACGACGAAAAGGAGGTTGAGGAGGAAGTGGATTGTGAGGGTGGTGAAGAACATGCTCATGGCCACAGACCGCCTTTGGACGCAGTACTGCTTCTCCCCTGTTCCAAAGCGAGTGAACTCGTAGAAGGGGATTCTGAGGATCTCGCCCAGGAAGTCGGCGTACGCCCTTCTGACGCAGTAGGAGACGAGATACGTGCTGAACATGTCGACTGCGAATTTGAAGGTGAATGCGACCAGGACGAAGAGGCTGATTTGGATCAGGGCCGCCCTGGTTGTCTCAGTGAGGTTGGCGTACGACATCGTGGTCTTGATTGCCATTATTTCAAGATAGTTTGCCAGGATCAGCAAAACAAGTGCTGGGATGAGGAGCAGTCTGATCTCCCGGAATGCCCAGACGTATCTGACGAAGTGATCTCTTAGTTTTCTCAGTGTTTGTATCATTCTATAGGGCTGTATTTTTGCTACAAATATTTTGAAACAACGAAAACACGATGGTGCCACTGCTCCTTCTCTCTGCCACTGTTGATGACTGCCACCCTCTTATCCAAATAATCCAAAAGTGCTAATTAAATAGAGTCTGATAATGATGGAGATAGGTGTAGATGACCCAGGTGGTTCATTGATCATTTTTATTTCACAGGTTGCTGAATTGTTTATGACGTAAATAAATAAAGAGGAAGAATCAAAAATTACCCTGATGGAGCAGAGGAAAATATACGCGAGTCCAAGCAGGGAGATGGCGACTACGCCAGTGAAGGGCGCATTGGTGCAGAGCAGGAACAGGCTGGAGGCATTTCTGACGCAGCTGGACAGCAATATGCGAAGAGGCAGGCGGGTGGAGCCAGGAGAGAAGAGAGGCGATTCCAGTTACGGGGATTTGTGCAGGGGTGTTGAGAACATGAAATTCTGAAGAAGAAAGGACAAAATGGGAAATTTAGCCCCAATGGTGGAGCAACAGAACACACAGGAGCAGAGTGAGACGACTGCGGCCTACAAGGACATAGTGGGGAAGCTGGAGGAAATTGAGAGGGCTTTCACGACTATCAAGACGACTCTGAGTGACCTTGAGGCCGACTTCGAGAAGCATGAGGTGGTGCCACAATAAATTTGTTCGTATCTGTCTTATTTGCATAAACATTTATGACCCCTATGGTTGAGAAGAAGGCAAAGGAAGAGAAACAGATAGAAGAGATAAAGGAGGGTGTCTCGCGGCTGTTTGAGGAGATGAAGGAGTCCATGAATGAGATTCTGGATCGACTTGTGAAGGTGCAAACGAGCATTAATGAAATCAGGAGCAAGAATGCAGAATAAATGGTCACTTTTGCCTAGATGTGTCGTAGGAGTAGACGAAGCCAGAGATGACGCCGATTCCCAGACTCAGCAGCTTCAGCGGACTCCTTGTCTCGTTGAACCAGAAGATTGCAGCCCCAGAGAGACACAGTTTGTTTGAAGCACCCAGCATCGAATACGCCGTGGAACTGAGTGTCTTGAGAGTCCATGCTGCAGAATAGGCCGTAATCAACGCAGTTGCAGAGGATGCAGCCACGAGCAACAACACCGGTGCTCTCAAATGGCTCTCTTTTACCTCTCTTTCCAGCACTGATGACAAAATGCCTAGAATTGGTATTGTCAATAAATTGGTGTAGAAAACTGACTCAATTTTCGATCTATTTTGGTCCATGAGCATTTTGAGATGGAGAACGTAGGCCGTGGTAGCAAAGATGTTCGTGGCCATCCACGCGTAGCCAACTGCGCTATTCCTTGATCCAAATTCTGCTGTCCAGGATGAACAGATCATGATCACAAATGCACCATATCCAATTGGAGAAATGCGTCTTCCAAAACAGTACTGCTCTAGCAGTGCAACCAGAATGATTGATCCATTCTTGTAGAGCGTATAGAGACTCACGTCAAAGTAGTAAAGGGCCTTCATGTTTGAGACAATCATTGCGCCCAGAAACCCAGCTGTGGGAAGCCACCTTCTTGCAGAAGATGCCTTGATTTTCTCACCAGTCTTCATCATTATGCAAAATGAAAGTGTTGCAATTACGGTCGATTGGATTGCCGTGAGCAGGAAGTGTCTTCTGAATCCGAAGCCATAGACGATCTCCTTGTTGATCAGGGACGTAAGCACAGACGAGAAGAAGTAGATGTTGGCACTGTAGAACTTATTCAATTCCATTTTGAGTGAACAGGCAAATGGTTTCAGTAGCCTATGAAACAGGAGCATATATCTCTTAGTGGCTCCTTAAAAGCAATACTACAACCACTCCTATGTCTAGCAGCGACTACTACAACCAGAAGCAGCTGAAGAAGATGGTTGACGAGATGGCTGGTCTGAAACAGAAGCACCCAAATCCAGACGAACTTGATTCGTTTCTGGGCCTGTACAAAAGATGGCTTCAGGAAAAGAATAAGAAAATTGATTGGGAGAAGATAGAGCAGCCAAGAGGAGTCATCTTCGAGTACGAGAAGTTGGAGGAGCCATCTGATCCACGGGCACTGCTGGACAAGCTGGCCGTGTTGAAGCTGAATGGTGGTCTTGGGACCACAATGGGGCTGTCTGGGCCAAAGAGTGCAATTCGCGTCAGAGACTGCGACAACTTCATTGATTTGGTCGTGGTTCAGCTCGATCACCTGAATTCGCAATATGGGACGAGTGTCCCTCTGGTGCTGATGAACAGCTTCAACACGGAGACGAGGACAAGGAAGCTGGTCAGCAAGTACGAGAACATCAAAATGTTCAAGCAGAGCCAATGGCTGAAAATCAGCGAGGAGAATCTGCTACCAATTTCACACCGTGATAAATATTATCCGCCTGGCCACGGTGACATCTTCGAGGGCCTGTGGAAGTCGGGGATGCTGGACGAGCTGCTTTCGGAGGGAAAGGAGCACCTGTTTGTGAGCAACATCGACAACCTGGCTGCCACGGTGGACTTGCGGATTCTCGAGAAAGTGGCCAAAGAGAAACTCGATTTCTGCCTGGAAGTCACCAAGAAAACCAGGGCGGATATCAAGGGCGGAACACTGATCCACTACGAGGACAAGTTGAAGCTGCTTGAGATTGCAATGGTTCCAAAGGAGCGACTTGGTGAGTTTGCGTCGGTGAAGAAGTTCAAGATCTTCAACACGAACAACGTGTGGATCAATTTGAGGGCACTGAAGGAGAGAATCAGCAGCATCAGCCTCGACATCATCACAAACAGGAAGATTGTGGGAGACGAGCACGTGATTCAGCTTGAGACGGCCATTGGGTCGGCCATCAAGTGCTTTGAGAACTCAGCCGGGTTTCTGGTTCCACGAAGTCGCTTTACGCCTGTGAAGACGTGTTCTGACCTGTTTCTGTGCATGTCGAACTTGTATAGCACGGTGAATGGGACACTTGTGGTCAACAAGAAGCGAATCAACCCAAATTCACCGATTGTGAAGCTCGTTGGATCCAACTTTGGCAAAATCAAGCGATTTAGCAGCTCGTTCAAGGACATTCCAGACATTGTGGAGCTCGATGTCCTGGCTGTGACTGGAAACGTGGTATTTGGATCAAATGTGGTTTTACGTGGAATTGTGATCATTTGTGCGCCTGATGGCGGTAGAATTGATATCCCAGATGGATCAATTCTCGAGGACAAGGTGATGTTTGGGAATCTGCCAATTACGGACTGCTGAAAGTAAATCAGAGGATGATTGTGTTCTTTAATTTGCTACAGAAAGACGCCTTTGACGGTTTGGATCAGTTCAGGGCTGTTGCTGCTGATCTTCATTCTGAGAGTGGTGTGCTTTCTGTAGGAGACGTCACCATCCAAAACAATCAGATCAGTCCCATGCATTCCAGTCATTCTGAATGAGTTGGTTTCAGCAGTGAGAAGCAGATTTGCTTTGGTTACGACCTGGGCAATTGCCTCCTCAGTGGTGCAATTCAGCTTCATTGTGATTTCTTCAGCATTTTCAGGCGTCTCTTTGATTTCAAATGGCATTGCATAATCCAATACTGTTATACAAAATGCATCAAGTTGGATTGAATCAGTTTCAACGTAGTCTACGTCATCTTCAAGTGCAATCTGATACTCAAAGACGCCATTGAACACGTCTCCAGCCTGGCAGTCTACTTCAATTGTGGCCGTATTTCTGTCATCCACCTGTGTTTCATACACCTTTTTCTCATTGCTTATTTTTAGTAGGGCAGAATTCAGCACAACTTTCTCAAGGGTGTTTTTGATTTCAAATTCAAGGGAAACTGATCCATTTTGGATTATTTTGGTGACTGAGACTGCGAAATCAGCATTTTGACTGGTGAGAAGAATTGGTCTGCATCTCTTCTCAGTGACGGCTGCTTCAACAGGCTCCTCTTCCTCCTTGATTGTCACGTACTTGAGAACTTCCTCCTTGAGATCACCCAATTCATCAAGATCAAATGGGCCCTTTTTCAGGTTGCTGTTGGATGAGAGGAAGGTGGAGAATGGGGATGCCTCTAAATGAGACAGAGTGGCAATTGTTGAGAACCTATCATCCAAATCGTACAGTGTTTGAAATGCACATGTTCTGACGTGTGTGTTATCCAGAATCAGTCTGTTGTAAACATGAATGAGATCTTTTTGTTTTGTAAGGTGTTTTCCAAGAATACCTAGGATTTCCATGGTGAGTTGGAAGTGCTCTGGATCCTCGAGATAGAAGGCAAGGAACTCGATGATGTTTTCCTTTGCTTCTCCACTCAACTTGGTGAGCACTTTTCCAATTTTATGCAACAGGTATTTTTTAAACAAGACGTCTCCTCTTTCAAGCAGCGACTTCCTCAGAAATGTGACGTATTCGTCACAAGACGTCTTTGAAAGCTTCTCCATTGTGTCGATTGCCATCTTCTTGTAGCCGTTTGACATGGAAGAGAGATATGGCTCCAATTTGAGTGCCAATTTCCTGACAGATGACTCGTCTCCTGTCCTGAGGAGTGTCACAATGGCCAACATGCTGATTGATGTGTTCGTGCTGTGAACTAAGTCTTCTATTTCTCTGTTTGCGTGTGCAACCTTATTTGGATACTTTATGCTTAATTCGCCTAGAATTTTCATAGCAGCCAATGCCCTGGTGTCATCTGATCGTAAAAGCAGCCTAATCAATTTTACCGCCTTTGGAACATGAGGGGATGCAACTTCCTGTTCAATCTGTGCCAATGATTCGCATGCTTCTAATATAATGACGTCATCCTGTTCTGGTCTGATTAAATTGATGATTGCTTGATAGTTCTTGTTTCTCAATGCCTTCCTTATTTCCATCAATCCAGAATATTTGTTGATTGGAAGTGTATTGAAAAATGATGTGTGATAATCAGCCAGATCGTGCAACACTCCTCTTTTGATCTTCATATTCTTGAAATACTCGCTACAGAGAATCACACTAGTATCTGCTGTGTTTTCATTCATCATTGCCTGTTGAAGATATTTCATGAAATCACCCAGCATTTTCTGAGGCAAATTGAGAAAGAGGCTTCTCAGACCAAGATTCTTCAGCTGTGGATTCTTGTAGCACAGTTTTGAATCAATTTCCCTAGAAATGGAATTGATTGTGATTATACCCAAATTCTCATTATATCGGTGTAGTTCAATTAGAAAGAGATACAGGTAGTTCTTAAGATACAGGTCAGTTGTATCGAATCCCTTCAGTACAATAATCAGGATGTTTTTGAGGTGTTCTTCTGTAAATTTCTGTCTTGGTAAATTGTACACAATCTGGTTCAACACCTTCACACACATCCTCGAAACCACAGGTGGCTTGCTGAATGCGTCTTGCAGCTGCGATATCAAATCAACAGGCATCGTCAGCTCCAAACTAAATGCTTGCATTTTCATGGGGTCGCAAACAAATAAAATTTTACAACTGTTACTGAATCAATGCGCATGATAAAGTGCCTGAATTTTGTTGCAGATTCCTTGGACTTGTTCCACCTTCTCTGCCTCCTTTCCACTCGCTATTCCGTTCTTGATTTCCACAATCCCATCCACTATGATCTTCTTGTTCTTCTCTTTCACGTCTACGAAGTATCCTTTCAATGCATTGATTAGTGCCTCTTTCTCTTGCATTTTAAGAAGGCGAATGCTCTTTGAGGTGTCTCCTAAGTCGTCCAATGCCTTGAAGAGTGCCATTGCCACGATATCACTGCAGTAGTCATTTTCCCATTCTATGACAACCTCATCCTTGTCACTGAAAACCAGAACATTTTCAATCTGAAACTTCCCATTCTCTTCGACTGCGTCAAAATCATTGATCAATATGCTTCGTACCAAATCAAATGTCGAATTAAATGGTATCTTCTGCCTCTGTGTGAGAGTGACCGCCATGAACTCGTTTCCAATTGCATCATCCAACTCGTAAACATCCACATCTTTACCAGTTTTGACTATCAATCCATCGAATTCAGTTTTGGCTGTATGAACCCTACAATCATTTCTGACCAGAACTGGAACACCTGCCTCTTCTCCATTTCTGAGCGTATACAACTCCATTTCAATTCCATCCTTCTCGTTCTTCGCCTGAATTGAGTTCTTCAGTCGCATCATTTCAGTTGCCTCTCCATGTACGAAAAACAGGTGATTTGGCATACAGTCGTAGATGAATTCAGCATTCTGGGTGTAGTCGACGTGGGCACTGAATGAGATGTATTCGACTGTCATGTTGAGCTTGAGCATCTGTCCACGCTGTGATTCGATTTCCTTTGGCTCTTTCAGAATCTCCTTGGCGAGTGTGCCATCTACGGAGTATCCTGCGATTATGACACCATTCTTTGAGTCACCACACCACCTTTCAAAGAGGTCGCGACTGACTCCAGACTGCAGCATTCCAGGAGATGCCATTATGACACACGATCCACCGTCTCGGACAGCCCTGGCGTCCTTGATGTTCTCTACGTTCTTGAATTCAAATGGATTTCTGGTCAGGCTGAGTCTCTGCATTCTTTCATTCATCATGTTTATGTAAGTTTGATAGATTCCCATACACTTTTTAGCCAATGCAGAAGCATAGAAAATTGGGATCTTTTTCAGGCGAGGATGCTCTTCCCAGTGCTCGTCCAGGATCAGCAGCAGCTCCTGTGCTCTTCCTAGTGCAAAAACAGGCAGGAGACACTTTCCGCCTCTTTCTACCACATCCGTGACCACTTTGATGAATCGCGCCTCTCTTTCCACCCTGGGAAGGTGACACTGTGTTCCGTAGGTGCTTTCAGTCACCAGAATGTCCATCTTGCATCCTGGTGACTCCGCACTTTTCAGGTGCCTGTCATCTTCTTTGCTGAAATCACCAGTGTACAGCAATTTTGTTTGTTCTATTTCAAGCATAAACATTGCTGCCCCTAAAACGTGACCTGCATTGAACGCAGTCATTTTCACTCCTTCTAACACCTCTATGACCTGATGGTAATCGATTGGTGTTATTTTGTTATAGCAGTTCTCTAGATCCTTTTCTGTGTAGAAATCCTCATCTGAATTTGAGTTTATAATTCTTATGTAGTCGTTGAGAAGCCATCTCAAAATTGCCTTGGTTGGGTGAGTCATGAACACTTTCCCTCTGAAATTCGTCTTCTCCGTCAGAAAGGGCAATGCAGCAGCGTGGTCCAAGTGAAAGTGTGTGATGAAGACAGCGTCTATTTCTTCCAAATTCACCAAATCGAGAAATGGTAACGAAGAGACGCCTGTATGAGCAGGATGGACACCACAGTCCATTAGGAACTGCATGTTTTGATATTTGATGTGCAGACAGCTTCTTCCGACTTCAGCACCAGCTCCAAGTGGTTTTATGAAGATTTGTTCGTTGTATGGCATTTATGGGATAAAATTCAGATTATTGCATATTTTTCAGAATAAATCCGCATATTGGAATTGCTACTGGGCCAAGTGTGCTAGCAACCATCTTAAACGAGTATTTGTAGAAGTGTTTGAGTGGTCTAAACTTCATATTGGCTACTATGTGTTTCAGGCTAGCAGTATTCAACTCAAAAATATCAATATTATTGCTAAGTTGGTTTGTTTCTGTTAACATTTCGTAATTGTTGATGATAATTTTCAATAATACCAGGTTATCATCTACTATTGCATCGTATAATAGGTTGAATCTCTTCATTAGTTCATCTGTTTTGTTTCTTACTATAAGTAGGTGTCCAAAGTGTGCTATTATACACATTATTGTAATAAATATTACTTTTACCTTGATAATGTGCATGGGCTATGTAAACAAAAACAATTCTGAATTTATTCATTTGAGTCACTTAACAAACCTGATTCATTCGGACCAGTGTTGTTTTTGGCCAATTTGCCTGTTTTCTTCTTCTTATTCTTGAACAAGCCCTCTGCCATCAGTTTCTTGATTGGTTTACCGATTTTTCTACTCTTCTTTTTTGTTGTCTTTGCTGATATCTCATTCTTGATCACCACAGTTTCATCAGCATCTTCATATACAATATTTGATGTATTTTCAATGGAATTGCTTTGTTTTAGATTTGATGCTCCGGAATTCTGCTCTATGGTCAGGTTAATGAGTGATGTGCGTATTTTACCGTGTTTATTGTCTTCATCAATGATCATGGAATCTCCTGGCATTTCCATTGTGTGATCAGATGTGCTAACATTCACGTTCTCTACGTTATTGGTTGCTATATCGTGCATAATGGACGTGTTTCTGATCAATTTTTGATCATTTTCATCTTCTACTATCTTATCAATGAAACTCAGGTTGGATTGATCATTCTTCTCAATGGGATCATCTTTGACAGTGTGTTTCTCAAGTGCATTTTGTACATCGATCACTGAATTGTTGAATTCTTCAATCCGACTGTCAATGAAGTTTCCTCGCGTATGCGCTGATCCACACGTTCCGAATTTTGGTTTATCTGATACGGCAGTGCGTATTTTTGTCATTTTTGCTAAATCAATTGATGTTGCCTTATTCTTCTTAAACAAATTGAGTTTGATTCTCAAATCCAAATCCTCCTTATTTTTGTATTCTTGAATGTATTTGGTAATGTTTTGTGTTGATGTTGAGAAGTCATACTTTTTGGTTTTCATACGCTTGTTGCTGATTGGTATCTTCGTTTTAACTGTTTCTTTCTCTTTCTTTACCTCTTCAACTTGTATTAGTTTCTTCTCAGGTTCATCTTCTATTTTTTCTTCTGTGTATTTCAACTGCTTGATTCGTTTCGCAACTGCCCTAACTTCTACTGCTGCATCACTTGTGCCTCTTTCTACAACTTCGCTATACACATTTTCATTCCCAGCGTACTTTATCTCAATTATTTTGTACACGATTTCTCTCACCTTTTTGTTTGTGCTAGTTAATGCGTATAAAAGTGTTTTGTAAATTGTTTTGTTTGATATCACCTTGCATAAAGTAGTCAGGCATTTTTCAGCTCTCTCCCTGAATATCTTGTTTGACTTGTTTGCAATCTTAAGCAGTACACCAACGTATTTCGTGTAGTTGTGATCTGGTTTTAGTTGTATGCAGTGCTCTAGGAATTCTACACATGTGCCATTCAGTCTACTTCTCTCAGAAAACAGTGACCTTTCCAATAGATTATCAAAATGGTCAAAGAAGTCACTGACATCTTCCTTAGTTTTGAATTCACTCTTTATGTTAATAAACAGTGTGTTTATTCTGCTCCATGTCACTTCATCCTCTTTCTTCTCAATCAGAGTCCCTGCTTCTTTTTTATATTTTTGCATGGGTTGAAAATAAACACATCTTCTTTCTTTTGAATTTATTCATTAAAGGCCCAGCCACTTGCGAATGTCAAATGGAAAGTTGTTAAATTCCATTCTAAATGCTTCAAAATTGGTCCAGATGTTGTTCTGGTTATCAACAATCTCCAAAATATATCCTTGGTCTTTCTTAAACACAGATGTTGTATAGAACTCGTACTTACCTGAAGAACGAGATTTCTTTGTCTTATAGTAGAGTCTCATTCCTTTATAGTTGATACAATTTGCTAGAAATGGTCTGGTATGTCCAATTCCCTTGGGTAGATTCGCATTGGGCTTGTTTAGAATGATCACAGCACCATTTTTGATATTTGCTGATGTGTGAATTGGTTGTGTTTTATCTACCACAGGTGTAATGAAATGGTCAGTGTTTGATCCTGAAAGAGCCTTTACCAGTGTTCTCTTGTGTGCGAATATGTTCATCGATCTCTTTTCGATGTCTTTTGAACGCATTTCGAGACTTTTGTGTTCTTCCAACAATTTCTTCAACTCTTCGTCCATGGCCAAAATTATCGTTCGAAAATTATTTCGTAGCTTCCGCTTCTCTTCTTTTGCACTCGTGTCCCTATCATATTCTGATACCTGAATCCCATTCTCACTCTTGACTCCTTAATGATTGTTCCTATTGATTTATAATGATTTATGCATATTATTGTACAGGATGTTTCATACACCAAACTCCACAATTCACATACAATTTCCTTGATATAAAATGGTTCAGTATCACACACAAATACAATTGAATCTATCACCAATATGAAATCTCTCTTGTTTCTCAAGTTATTAAGTGTTTTAATCAGGTTCGTTAACGAATAAATGGCTTCTATTCTTGATATGTTCATTCTTGTTCTGTTTGATTCCACACTAGTTTCAACTAACCCAAAGTCAGTCTCATCAAAGTTCTCTGGTACTGTGTCATTCACATCTGTTAGATTTGACTTCATTGAAATATTTCCCAATGTATCGAATACAACCACTTCCTCATCGTAAATTATCTCATTCAGCATTTCCAAGACATTCGTAGTTGAATAAACCACTAAATCTATTACAGTTTCTTTTTGAAGAACAGTTCCATCAATGGATATCATCCAGGGGCATAAAAAATTCCCTCAACGGGAATCGAACCCGCATCTCAACAGCCACAACGTTACGCTCTACCACTAAGCTATGAAGGACAAATATAACAAAATGCTGCTGTATAAACAACTTCCTCCACTTTGTTTCCCTTCTGGTAATACCCCATGAAAACAATCCAAACCGAAACAGAGAGCAAAGACGAACAGAAGTGCCAAATCCACATCAACACGAGGGATACAAACCAGAAGAACAAGATGGTGATACCAGCACAAACCAAATCCAAGGTAAAGCGGATATTTGAGATGATTGTTTGTAAACCACAGGTTGATGTCTCTGATATTGAGGATAACTGAAAGTGTGTTAAATGTAAATAACCGTGCTACTTGCTTCGTTTGAATCTTCTGCTTTTGCTTCTCTTGAACATCCCATCTCCCGTACTGTATTTGTTTATTTCTTCTAATAACTTGTCTCGTAGTTCCCTCTTCTTCAATTTCTCCACGTATTTTTGCTTGTTTTCTTCTTCTCTCTTTTTACTCTTTTTTATTCTCATTTTATGCAATAATTGGGTCATTCTCTACAACTTTTTAATCTGATTTCTAGCACAGCTTTTCTTCTTGTCTGATATACTCACCGGTATCTGCTTGAACCAGAACAACAATATCACCGCTCCTGGCTTTCTGGTAACTCGTGGGACACAGTGCCATCAAACCAAATCCAAGTGGTGTATCCTTCTTGTTATAGACGAATACACCTGCATTCATAGGAATATTCTCTGATACTCTTCCTACGTGACTCTTCAGTGCATTGTTACCGTATAGAAAGTTGTTCTCACCATTGTCCTGTAGCCATACCTTATGTAACCCATACTTTGCCATTCCTTGCATTCCTGTTATTGTAATTTTAAAGTTGTCTGTTTTAGTGAATTTGCCTAGAACCCGGCCTACAGAAATCAGCTGTTTCTTGCTAATTTGAGAACATTTCTTATACAAATTTCTATCGGACAGGAATACACGAGACTGGTTTAGCATCAGCACGTTCTCCTTCAGCATTGCATCCAGATTGTCTCCTACGAATATTCGCAGCTTCTTGAACACTTTTTCTCGTTCTTCTTCTTTAAGTTCTCTCATCTAATTTTGGGTCATTAAAAAGCATTTGAACTGATTGCAAATGGTAACCTGGGCTTATGATGATGTGTTTATATTCCATACAATCCCGCTGCTTCTAAATAGACAGATATTTCTGCAATTCGTCTAAACAATTTTTTATCAAATTTTGACCCAAATGTGTCAGAAGCAAAAGGCATCCAGAAGACTACGAGGAAAAGTGTCACATGGATACGGTAGAACCAACAAACACAGAAAACACTCTGGTGGAAGAGGAAAGTGTGGTGCATTCAAGTTCATGAAGACTTGGTACATGAGGTATCACCCAGACTTCTTTGGAAAGAAAGGAATGAACATCTACCACGTCAAGAAGAACGCAGAATGGGCTAGATGGATGCCACTCTCACGCGTATGGGGTCTCATTCCAGAACAGCAAAGGAAGGAGCTCATTAATGGAGAGGGTGTGCCTGTGATAGATGCACGCGAGTTTGGATATCACGTGATTATTGGTGGCGAACTCCCGCTGAATAGACCAGTAGTGGTTAAGGCAAGGCACTTTACGCCAGCAGCCGTGACTGAAATCGAGAGCAAAGGTGGTAGAGCCATTATCGTTGACTAAATTAAATAGCTTCATTATGCACATGTTAAGCATAACTCTTGTTTTTTAACCCTTGAAAATGAAAGAGGATTTTCAAAATGGAACGAATAATTTAACAAGTGGATTAGATGCTGATAAAAGTGCTAAAGAAATATCGCACTGGCACGTTGTGACCAAGAACCTGAACAATGCAACAATTAAAATACATGACAGCCTAAAGAAGATTGATAGATGGATTTGCATAATGGGACTCTGTGGTGGTAAAGAAATCATGACATCTGTAATCAAACGAAGGTTGCATAGCAGACTGATTGGTACCAAGAACTCGCTCTATTTCCTGAATGATCCAAGTGAGGTTGCTGATCACGAGCTTCCTAACAATCTTGAACGTGTATTTTTGGAGGGATTCCCAGAAGATTGGGAAGAAAGAGTCTATGAGACACTGTTTGGTAGTGAAAAGGATTCAGTCAGCAAAACCAGAAGAAAACCAATCATCAAGAAGCAGAAACAACTTAAGAGTAAGAAAGATGCAGTAGCCAAACAGGAGACGAGCAAAATTAAAACGAATCAATATGAACTGATCAAGCAACTTCGTGAAGAGGAAACAGCCAAGGATGAGCTCACACACAAAAATGAGACATTGATTGGAATCACCATGAAGAACATCAAGCAACCCAGTAATCCAGAGAGAAAGGTTTCCCTTAGAAGTGCAGTAGTCAGTTTGGAACAGCCTGTAAATGATACCACCACACCAGTGAAGTCCTGTTTAGTTAGAAAAAGAGGAAGACCAAAACAAGGCAACAAAGTCGAATACGTCCTGGATAATGGGAAACCAAGCACCACTGAAATCATAGAGAAATACAGAAGAATGAGCACAGAGAAGACTGAAAATGCGAAGAAGGACGAAACACCAGACAGCCCTAAGAAACAAAGAAGGAAGAAAACAAGACGCCTTCTAAAGAAGCCAAAATAAAACCAATAATATTCAATCAATTGATCAAATCCTTTCTGATGCTCTTTGCTCTCTCCAATATCACATCTGGTACTCCTGCTAGCTTTGCAACATAAATTCCATGTGATTCTTCAGACACACCTTCTTCTATTTTGTATAGGAATATTATTTGGTCATTTTCAATTGTGTATTGCACTGAATATTTGTGAACTGATTCCACTAATTTGACCAATGAATGATAGTGTGTTGAAAATAGCACCGTACATTGCTTCCTTTTAAGGTGTTCCAATACAGCCCTGGCAATTGCAGTTCCATCTCTGGTGCTTGTTCCACGACCTAACTCATCCATAATCACAAATGACCGTTCTGTTGCATTCTGTAGCACCTTTGAACATTCGTTCATTTCCACCATGAAAGTTGACTCGTTTTTGGCTAATGAATCAGATGCACCGATTCTGGTGAATATTTGATCAAAGACAGGCAGTCTGAGCAAGGAGCATGCGACATTCAGGCCCATCTGAGCCAGAATGATGTTCAGGCAGACAGATCTGAGAAATGTGGATTTTCCTCCCATGTTTGGACCAGTGAGAAGCACCACTGGGTGAATTGGCTTGAAATCATTTTCGATGAATTCGGTGTAAATTGGACTGGTCATCGATTCAATTTGAATTGGACCATTTTCAATGAAAACAGGTCGACTGAATGATGGATTGGCTCTATTGAACAGGTGAAATGAGAGGGAGCAATCAAATGTAGCGAGATAATCAATCAGCTCATTGATGAGTAGAAAGTCAGTGTTGAACAAGCTGACTGCTCTACTGAGCACCGTGTTACTTGATTGAAATATCAGTTCGTCGATTTCTTTGTATTTTTGAACCAATTTGGTTGTTGATTTGGTGAAGAACCTGATGGCATTTTTTGTCTTTGAAAATATCTCAAGTTCACTTTTGTGTTTGGTTGGAATCCACTCAAATGCATCCATTTCAACCTCAATTTGGAAAATATCCTTCATTTTGTGTACGAATTTGGTAGGAATTTTGAATTCTTCTTCAAACTTCTTTCTCTCATTTTCCAATTGATTCTCTATTTCTACCCTCTCAGCAACATGTGTGAACAATTCATCTGATTCATTGACTGGTTCAATTGCATCATCTGTCACTTTATAACTCAATGTAAATGCATCCAGTTTATCAGTGAGATTCTTGATGAAATAGTCAGGTTTAAAGATTCCAAGAGTGTCTTTTTCACCGATGAATCTGAGTAATTCCACTGTTTTAGTCAGTTTGTTGATAAACTGCCTTAGATTATCCAAAGTGACCTTCTTTTGCTTTAGTCTACAACCGAGTCTCTCAAGGTCTCCAAGTTCTCTGAGTTTCATCACCAAAACAGTCGTGTCGTAACAACCCATTGCATCTGAATGTCTTCTTCTCTCTTCAATCAATTTCTGATTTGTTAACGGAGATAAAATCCACCTGTGCAATTTTCTGGATCCAAATGGCGTGGAACAGTGATTGATTTTCTCAATCAAACTGTATTTAGCAGTCTTATCAAAGTTGTTAACTAGCAAATCCATATTCTGAATTGTTGCAGCATCCAATTGCATGACATTTGACTCTTTTGTGATTGTATTCAGGGTAGCTGATTCAAAAACACCTTCTCGTTTGAGAATCTTGAAATATTCAAAGAGAACTTCAAAGCAGTCTTGTTCTGCCATATGATCAAATTTGAATTTGTGGTCGTAATTCGCCTCTGATCTGGAAACTTGGGTTATTTTCGACTGAATCCATTTCAGGTTCACGCAATTCGTCAGAATTTCTCTGATTTCATTCTGTGCAAAGATTGTTCTGATTTTATCCATGTTGAAGTTGTCACAAACTGATTTGGAATAGAGGGTGTTAACAGATGCGTCGTAGAGCAGAACTGAGTAGTGATAGTCACCTGAACACGTCTCTGGGCTGTGACACAATGCATTGGAGAGTAGCACCGCAATATAAAATGGAAGTGGTGAGTTCATGTGATCACAATTGTAAACAGTTGCAGGCGTAACAACTTCAGTCAGGAATCTCTGAAGGACTTTCTCTTTTTTGGCACTCGTCTTCTTTTCACGCATCTTCTTAGCCAGCGAGTTTTCTCGTTCATCAACACGTGCCACTTTGTAGCCTGCATTCAGAAACTTATGTGCCCATACGTCATACGTGTGAATAGGCACGCCTGCCATTCTCATATACGCCCTTTCAACTACGCGTAAATCAAACAGCTTTCTGCCTAAATCTGCATCGTTCTCATACAACTCATAAAAGTTTCCTTTCTTGAAGAACAAGACTGTATCAAATAATCCACGTTTGATTTCCCAAAACTGTCTTTCAAATGGCGTGAATGTCTTCATAGCATCTTCTGGAACATAGAGAGTTGTTGGATCGTATCCATCGTCACCTTGATTTACACCATTTTTATCTTTTGGATTCGTCAAAAATGAATAGCGAGCACCTGATGGTTCTTCGGTATTATCATTGCTAGTTATCAGATATGAATAGTGGCTGTGTGATACTGGGGATGTTACTTGGTCCTCTGTTTTTGGTGTATTTTCGATGTTTTCAACATTGATGAATGTTTCTTCAATTAAGCTTCCTTCACTAAAATTGCTTGGCTCACTTTTATCAAACTGACTTGTCATGGTATCACCAATTGAGTACATGTATTTGAATTGGTCCTCCATCGTCCTTGATAGATCTATCTTGCCACTTTTCACGTCTTCTTTACGCTTCTTTGCTGCTTCCCTGATCATCTCATTTTTATTCTGCTTCTTCTTATGCATAAAGGGAATAAATTTCTCAATATAACCGAAATAAGCTTAATTGGATGCATAATACTGTAAGAAGATGCAAAACCAATAACTGCATTTAACTATTAGATGTCTTCTTGTCACTTCTCATACATCAAGAGGAATGAAAACACATATTAAACACCTTAAACATATTGATGTCCTTGTCCCTGACAACAAAGTGGAAACACAAGCCCGATGAATGAATCAAGTTCTTTAAATTTGTTTGTGATAAAATATTTGAGCATGAAAATGCCCTTATGAAGAAAACTTCAACAGTGAAGAAAGATGGAGTATACACAAGTGCACTGTATGAGCAATGTATGGAACGTATCAAGACAAATCCAAAGACGCTATTTGAGCTTTTAACTGCGAGACTTAGCGCCTTCCCCAAAAAGGACCTATACGGTTCTATTAAGGATGAAAAAGTTTTATACGAATCAACAGAAGAAATATTTAAGAAAATCAAGAAAATGGCAGCATTTCTAGGGCAAATCTCATCTAACAATGATTTCATCGGAATATACGCGGTCAATAGGACTGAATGGTGTATCACAGAATACGCAGGTTATGCTGTGAACTGCCCAAATGTGCCACTTTATTCTACATTCCAGGCAGAAGCAATTAAGTACGTGCTAGAGGAAACTAAGATGCGGATTCTCTTTGCATCGGATGTGAAAGCAAGGAATCTCTACGAAACAGTGTTGAAAGGAGCGAAGAAGGTCAATCTTAAACACCTGATTCTCTATGATGATGATCAAGAATTGAGAAATAAGTTCATGAAACTTGGTATAAAAGTGCATAGTTTCAGCAAAATACTGTCAGAGCCAAGTAGAATTGAGAGCAGTGAGACAAATAGCAAGAGAAGAAGAGCCAAACCAGATGACATTGCAACAATATGTTACACAAGTGGCACTTCTGGAATGCCAAAGGGTGTTGTTCTCACACATGCTGGTTTCTGTGCCCATGTTGCTGGCTTCTGTGTTGGATACGATGCGAATATCTACATGTCCAAGGAGAGTGAAATTGCGTACATTTCGTATCTGCCACTTGCTCACATCCTTGAGCGAATTGTGATCACGGTGGTGATTTCCATAGGCGGGAAAGCAGCCTTTTTCAGGGGCAATCCAAAAACGATACAAAAAGACTACGAAATCATTCGACCAAACTTCATTGCGGCCGTTCCACGTGTCATGAACCTGTTTGAACAGAAAATCAACGAAGAGGTGTCGAAACTCGGCTGGTTCAAGAAACTCGTTTTCAAACTTTGTCTCTGGTACAAAAAGCGCAAGGTTGCGAAAGGCCAGTACAAAAGTTGGCTCGTGGACATGCTCGTGTTCAACAAGGTGAGAGCTAAGTTTGGTGGCAACTTGGAATACTGTCTCTGTGGAGGTGCTTCAATCAATCCAGAAGTCGTGAAATATCTTCAGGCTGTTTTATGCATGGGAATATTTCAAGGCTACGGATTGACTGAAGGACTTGCTGCAAACATCGTGCAACCAACGTCGTGTACGCGACTTGATACGGTTGGTGTTCCATTTCCGTCTTGTAGAATCATTCTCTCGCCTACTGAAGAGTACACAGAGGAAGATTGTGGCGAACTGCTTCTAAACGGACCATCAATTACAAAAGGCTACTACAATCAGCCAGAAAAGACAAAGGAGGCCTTTACAGAGATCAATGGCGAACAGTGGCTGAAAACAGGTGACGTCTTCAAATTCAAGGATGATCGATTCTTCTGTATAGGACGAGTGAAAGAGATGCTCAAGACATCGTATGGAGAGTATATTGTACCAGAACGTGTTGAAAGCGTGTTTCTGGGTGGACCAATTACAGATATTTTTGTTACAGGTACAAAATACTCTGATAATCTGATTGCAATTGTTCAGACTGAGGATGAAGAATACAAGAGTGAAGAGAAGATGTTGAGGTATCTGAAGGAGAAAGGTGCTGAATTGTGCGTAAAAAGGAAAATTAACAAGTATGAAGTGCCAGTTGCAGTGATTGTGATCACAGAATCACTGTTATCTCTCCAAGATGGTAACTTGATTACACCATCATTTAAGAAAAGAAGAAACAGAATCTATAAGTATTTTGAGAAGGAGATCGACCAGAAAATGAGTAAGTGAGTTGGAATAAATTAATTTAAGCAAGATATTTTGGAACCTGAAATAGAATGGAAGAAAGTAGTACGAAAAAGGAATTTGAAGAATATGCGAAAGAGAGATATTCAAAGCAAATGAATGGGATGTATTTAGTGAAGAATAAAGAGCACAATGAATATAGAAATTACGGAAGGAAGATAGATGGCGAACTATATCTCAATTTTGTAGAAATACTTCACATTTTTTGCATGAAATTTCTGCAAAATGACGTAAACAATAAAATGAGAGTGAAAGAGGTGTTGAAAGAATTGGATTGTGGTGGCAACATGGATATTCTGGCATATTTTGAATTGAAGAATCTAAAATACAACATTCTTGAGGAAAATGGAGTACCGAACCTATTCACTAAAGTAGCAGATTTCAATAGAAAAACAGCAAAAGGTATTGCTGAGATTCGTTTCGTAAAGAAGAACGATCGTGTTACACTTGCAAATAAGAGTGTTGTAGATGCAATAACAGGAGATGATGTATTCACCTTTCTCAAATTCACACCAGTTGATGAATTGGACAAGGTAACTGAAGAATATCTCTATAAGAAGGAGAAAATGTAGTGGTGAATTTGTTTGTTTCAATTTTGTGATATTTATGCCCTAAAATGGAAGATGAAAAGTTAGAGGTTTCTTACAAACCAATAATTGAGGAAAAAGGCATTTTCTGTCACTTATTAAGCATTAAAACAGGAAATGAGACAGTTAACATTGTTGTGGATACAGGAATAGGAGGAGATTTCGACTATTCAATATATACAGAAGAAGTAAGGGAAATTATAAACCAGGCAGACTGTATCCTGCTTACATCATTTGATCAACAGCATTTTGGTGCAATTGGTCTCTTCAAAAAGCAGGTTATTTATTGCACTGTACCAACAGCAATTCTAGGGAAGCTGTTATTGGACAATGCCAGTGAAAAAGCAAAATGCATCGGATACCAAATAGAAAGTCAAGTTGAATTCAACATGGTCAAATACGCGCAACCATTCACGATAAAAGACGTGGAAATATGTGGATTCAACTGTGGAAATATAATAGGAAATGCATTGTATAGGTTAAAGGTGGGAGGAAAAACAGTATCCGTAGGATATGATCTCAACTATAAAAATGAGAATTCGATTGAAGGGTTCTCTGATTACTACACATCTGACGTATTTATTACGAATACAAGCTATGCAGAATGCAAAGACGAGCTGATTCAGGTCAAAAACGAATTCTACAAGCAGTTGATAAGAGGCGTGAAAAACACCATCTTGTTTGTTGTGAATGCAGCACGACTAATCGAATTGTTGCTTACAATAGGAGAAACAGCATGCGTAGTGACAAACATCAACCTGATGGATCGAGTTAAGTCAATGATTGAGTGGACTGGTGTTGCTGGAAGTGAGGTTGTTGAATTTGATGCTTTCTTTTGTAAAATTGAACAAATTAACAAGAGGTGTGTTGTAATAATAAGCGACTTCATGAATGATCTGTATATTGGAGCAGTTGCCAACAAGTTCAGCAATATTGATGTCATTTATTTGAATCAGAATACGACAAAAAAGGAGATTCAGGTTCCATTGTACAATATTTCGTACAAAGTAACCAAAGTGGAACAAGAGGCGGAAACAGAGGAGAGTGAGAGTCTTCATGAAATTCAAAATGCCAATTTGCAGTGGTATGAGAGAGGTAATACTGTTTTTGTAGACAAATCAAGTGGTAGAAATTTCAGATTCAGGAAAATGAGTAGAAAAATAGCAGATTCACCTTATGGGGAAATTGTGAAGTTTGAATTCAGCAAAATGAAGCAACTGGTCAATGAGATCAAAGAAATAGAAGAAAAGGAAATTGTGACTGAGGAGATAACCAAAGTGGACAAAGAGGTGACAATCAAAAACATCTCACATGGAGTATTCGTAGGCACATCCTCCTTGAATGGATTAGTGAACATTTTGGATGAAATGGGTGTACAGAAATTACTCATTGTGGAAGACAACCTGATCAATTCTAGGATAATGCAGAGCTATTTGGGAATCAATAGGAATGAAATGAGCGTGTTGGTGGCAAATGAAACGAATCGATTTCAGTTAAGCACTGTTGGATATAAAACACACAATATCAGTGAAGATTCAAAAATACAGTACACATTTGTGAACAATAGGCAGATTGCATTCAATAAGGTGAAGATTGATGAGAGTGGAATTGTTGTGAATGACTTTGAATTCAATAAGAGATGTTGCATAACAGATGCAACTTTAGTAGAAATCAAGAAAGTGTTCATTGAAACAGGTAGTAGCGTAGAGGAGAATGAGAATGGCTTAGTTTTAGATGGAAGGTGCTTGCTTCGAGTAACAGATGGGAATTGGGATGTGGTTTGTGATGATGTTGCTGTTTTGTGTTATGTACGAGAATTGCTTTACAAAAAGTGCACCGTAACAAAATGACAAAATTTTAGACCAGCAATGACGTCAATGTTCAAAAACAAATACGATGAGAATGATAGGGAACACCGTGTCATCAACGATGATTGGTTGTTGGAGAGTTATGTCATGCCAACTAGAACTGAATATCAGAGTGTTCATCCACATGGAAATTTTGATATTTTCATGAAAAAGTTCCTTACGGATGGAATTCTTCAGGCATTCAAAAGATTCTCAAGTAGAGAATGGTTCAAGAAGAGGTATTTAAAGAATGATGAGATCAAGAACGTGACTGAAGCAGATATTGGACTGCATGTTGATGATACATCATTCTACAGACAGGTCATTCTCAAATCTGATGGCTACTGGTATTATATTCTTGGTGATAATAGGAATACAAATCAAGATGATGAAATCAAGAGATTTGCTGAAACAGAAGGTATTCTGAATGTGTTTGTAAAGCAGAGCGATGAAAGCAATAAGTTTGTGAAAGATTTCCTGATTCGAACAGACAGGGAAATGGTGTTGTCCAATTCAAAGACAGTGGCACTCAACTCGTTTGAAGAGACCTACAAAACAGGAATAGGCGAGTTACAGAAAATAGCACGAGTTCTGGCTAAAATGTACAAAAAGGAGGAATTGATTGAAAGAATCAATGTGACGGACTCTGTGGTTGAATTAACAAGAATATTGAGAAGAGAGATGTTGTTCTGTACAACTTGCTGTACCAAGAGTGACACACTCATTGAAATGTATGATAGGTGCTCCATGCATAATAGCAGAAGTTTCAGCAAAAGATACCTGGAACTAATCAGCATGCTCGATGGATACGATTTCAATGGAGTTGATTACGATATTAAGAAGCGCAGTCTATCAAAATACGTGACTGAGGCACGTGGTGAATTTGAGTGCAATGAATGCAGAAAGAAGTTTGTGAGTTTAGAAGCCATCGAGACACATTTTGAAAACAAACATGCAACGATTCACGAAGCCATTGGAAACAACGTGAAGGAGTTTGGTGAATTTGTAGCAAATTTGGACTTATTTATGTTGGATTGGATTGAACAGACTTCAAAGAACAAAAAGAGGCCCAAGTGGAGTTACAAGAAGCTACCGCTGAACACAGTAAAGTACGACATCAAGGATTACTACTAGAATGGTTAAACTACAATAGTCAATTTGTATTTGTTTTCATACAACCCATGCCTATCGTCCGTTCTACAGCAAACAGGAGAAATAAGCGAACAGCAACCACATTTGTTTCAGAGGAAATGATGGCTGAGATACAGAAAGGTTTAAGGGAACCTGGAACTCTTTCTGCTCCAGTTGAGTTGATGAATAACAAAGGAGACGTACAGGAAACCAAAATAGAGCATAAGGAAGAACATAATAACGTGAAGAGTATTGTTTCAGTCTATGAGAAATTGACTGAGATTAAGGTTCCAGAAATGAGAGTAGTTCAGAAGGTGCCAAAAATGGAAATTGGTAAAAGAAACACGAGTGTGCTTGAGGCATTGGCAAGAGTGAAGATTGGGAGCAGAACTGAACATATTGAGAAGAAAAGAGCAGAACCAAGCAATCTATTTACCAATAACCCATTTCTGATGTTCGATCGCAATGTAATACGAAAAAACAAGTCAATTGATAAGCACAAAAATGACTATTTTAAATACTAATGCGCATAATATACAATAAGGTTAAATTTGCATGAAATTATGCAAACTTTTGACCCACATGAATGGAGCATTCCGCAATTCAGTCTATTGCAAGGAATTGTGCAGTTATACGGAGGAGTTTGGCCTGAAGTACGTTGATTTGGAGCTGTATTTCACGAAGATTGAAAATGGCCTAGCTCAGGAGATGACTGAGGATGAGCTAGTCGTATTTTGCAGTGAGGTTGCTGCATCCATGATAACGATGCACACTGACTACAACAAGCTCGCATCTGTCATTATGATCAGGAACCATCACAAAAACACGTCTGGCTCATTCTCAGAGAAGTTCCTGAGACTTCAGAAAGCAAATGGAAATTTCCAGGACAAAATGGTTGAAATTGTCACGAGACTCAAAGACAAGATCGATTCAATCGTTGACTATAGCAGAGACTACAACTTTGATTATTTTGGGTTTCTCTCACTCAGAAAGACGTACCTGATGAAAATCGATAACAAAATTGTTGAAAGCCCACAGGACGTCTACATGCGCCTGTCTCTTCAAATTCACCAGGACGACCTTGATGGAATCAAAGAGACGTACATGTTGCTGGCTCAACAATACTACACACATGCAACACCATCACTCTACAACAGCTGTTGCAAACTGAATCAGATGGCTTCTTGTTTTCTACTAGCAATTAAAGATGACTCAGTTGAAGGAATCTTTGAGACAATTCTGGAGGCAGCCACTATCCGAAAAGTGAGTGGTGGCCTAGGAATAAATATGACAACATTGCGATGCAATCACAGCAAACTGAAGACGACTGGTGGAGAATCAAAGGGAATCATTCCAATAATCAAGCTCATTTCTGATTCAGTGAAATACCTGAATAAGAACGAGGCCAAAAGAAGCTCAGCCTGTGCATTCTATCTTGAGCCATGGCACAAGGACGTCTTTGACTTCCTAGACATCCGCAAGAACACAGGCAACGAGGAGAATCGTGCTAGAGACTCATTCACTGCACTATGGATCAATGACATCTTTATGCGCAGAGTTGAAAGTGGTGCAAATTGGTCACTTT
Organism: Enterospora canceri; assembly: GCA_002087915.1. Taxonomy (NCBI): domain Eukaryota; kingdom Fungi; phylum Microsporidia; family Enterocytozoonidae; genus Enterospora; species Enterospora canceri. The sequence continues at coordinate 32,829 of LWDP01000003.1, forward strand.
TTGATCCAAAGGAGGCCATTGGTCTCGTCGATGCCTACGGTGACGATTTCACCAAACTGTACGAGCACTACGAGACTGTTCTAGAACACAGGTCCATTCCTGCCCAGACACTCTGGCGTGAAATCATCTGTGCCCAAATTGAGACTGGTACGCCCTACATGCTGTACAAAGACGCCTGTAACAGAAACAGCAACCAGAACAACCTTGGAACCATCAAATGCTCCAATCTCTGTGGTGAGATCCTTGAATACTCAGATAGCAGCACCACGGCTGTCTGTAACCTGGCATCGATTTGTCTTCCAAAATTCGTCAAGGAGTCCCCAAGTGGAACGAGATTCTTTGATTTCCACCTTCTTCACCGTGTTGCCAGAATAGTCGCCAGAAACCTGAATAGTCTGATTGATACGTCACATTATCCAACAGAAACAACCAGGAAGTCGAATATGGAGACCAGGCCACTTGGAATTGGAATTCAGGGACTCGCTGACACATTCTTCATGATGAAATACCCGTATGAATCTGAGGATGCATCGAAATTGAATCGGGTGATTTTTGAGACGATCTACCACGCTGCAATCGAGGTCTCGTGCGACCTGTCTCTTTTCTCTGGGCCGTATCCAGCATTCAGTGGCTCCTTCTACTCCCAGGGCGTATTCCATTTTGAAAAATACAAGCCAGCTGGAGTTGAACTCTCTGGTCTCTGGAATTGGGATGAACTCAGAAAGGGCGTAATTCAATTTGGATTGAGAAACTCGCTATTTACGGCGTGCATGCCCACAGCAACCACTGCCCAAATCTGTGGAAACAGCGAGTGCATGGAGCCAATTCAGTCGAACATCTTCACAAGACGAACATTTGCAGGTGATTTCCAGGTCGTGAATCGATTTCTGATGGATGATCTGATTCGATTGGGACTGTGGTCGAATGAGATGAGGCAGCTGATTATCGAGTACGATGGATCCATCCAGTCGATTCCTGTGATTCCTGATCAAATCAAACAGCTCTACAAGACAGTTTGGGAGATCAAAATGAAGCGTGTTCTGGAAATGGCTGATGACAGACAGGCGTTCCTTGATCAGACACAGTCATTGAATCTCTTCGTAAAGCAGCCAACTTACGGAATACTCAGCTCAATGCACTTCTACGGCTGGAAACTTGGCCTCAAAACAGGAATGTACTACCTGAGAACATGTCCAGTGGCATCAGCCATCAAGTTTACGGTTGATAAGGAGCTCATAACGAAGGCAATCAGCTCAATGAAGGAGGAGGAAGAGTGCGAGGACTGCACGTGCTAGCACTTTTGTTGTCTAGCACTTTATTTCCTGTTTGCCTCTCTCTTTTTGTAGTTTGAAATGGCCAATTCCACGTCTCGTGGATTGAGCTGTTTTGTACCACGACGAGCTGAAATGGCACAGGCCTCGTTTACAATCGCATGCATCGCATTGTCCAATTCCATTGCAACAAATTCAACGTTGCTTAGAATCGGATGCATCTTCACATCCTGGTTGATTTCGAAGACGTCTTCAATTGGCGTCCTGTTTGATTTGTTTCGTTCCACGGCGTAGGCGAATGAGACAGTGGCCTTTCCGCCTACGAATTTGTTGGCGTAGACCTTTGGACCAGCTGCCCTGGGCGTAGACGGCATCGCTGGTGATTTCGGCTGAGGCGTCCTGATTCGACTGATTTGAATTGGTGAGTTCTCGTCGATGAAGTTGTTTCGTTTCTTCGTGTCACCGTCAACCAGCTCCTGTGGCCGTCTCTGTTGGCCCAGAATCCGCCCAGTCTCAGATGTGCGTGTGTTAGTCCGCATCTCACTCTTTCTATCAAATAAGTCTCTTCCAAATGTCTCTGGGTCTATCATCAGGTTGTCTCTATTCATTTCAACAGTTCTATTTCCATAGGGCATTTTTGGAGTGACCTGGCTGAAGTTACCAGGATTTGGATTCGTTTTGTATTGGGGTGATTGGCCATTCTTCATCCGATGCTGCTGGGCATCGAAGGTGTTTAGCACGTCCTCTAAGTCACTTTTGTATGCACTATTCTGCGTATACATTCTATTGACGTTGATATTGCCTGTGTTAAGTGGACTCTGCTTGTTTTTGAGCATGTTTATGCAATATTTGACATAATCTTCTACAATAAACATCCCAGGTGTGTTCTTTCTTGGTCTAATGAATCTATCGTGGCTCTTAATGAAGTTTCTCAGCTTCTCATTCATGTGTCTCTCAATCTGCATCTCCTCCTGGTTCAGTCTACGAAGCTGTTTCACTTTCTCAATTTGACTAGTCTTTTGCAATAAATCATCAAAATACTTCTTGGCCATTCTTCCTTGCCGTATGAACTCGTCTATTGCCTCCCGTGGTGGCTTCTCAGACGGATCATTCCTGAACTCCTCGCTGAACATCGATGGGTTACAATTTTCTACTGAAACTGTCATTCGATAAAACACTCCTTAACAAAAATTGTTTGTTTTAGCCCATGGCCACGGCTAAAAAAGGTGCCATTAAGCGACTGATGAAGGACATGGAGAAGAACAAGGACTCCTCAATGAGCGCAGCACCCCTGGATACGTCTAATATGTACAAGTGGCAGGCAATCATTATTGGACCAAAGGATACGCCCTATGATGGGGGTGTATTCAAGCTTGACATTTCATTTTCACCAGACTACCCATTTAAGCCACCACGAATCGAATTCATTACCAAAATATTCCACTGCAACGTGCATGGGAAGCACCTCTGCCTGGACATTCTGAAGAGCCAGTGGTCTCCGGCCCTGACGATCGACAAGGTGCTTCTATCGATTACGTCTCTGATGAACGAGCCAAATCCATCTGATCCGCTGAACAGGGATGCTGCTGAGAAGTATATGGAGAGCAAGGAGGAGTACAACATGATAGCAAGAGAGTGGACGCAGAAATATGCCACTGAAGACGCGTCTACGAACGGCAGAAATATCAACTGATTTCAATAAATAATTGGATTAGGATTCATTTTTAGGACAGCCCCAGAATGTTCTCGATTAATTTTGTGACTGAATTGGTCTCGGAAATGAGGAGTAGCGAGTTGTGCAAGTACAACACGGCTGCCATAGGAAGTCTAGGCGACGAATTGCGCTATTTGGAGAGTCAGATTGAGGAACTGAATGTCATGGCCAGGGAGCCTGATGGAGTCACAGAGGGAATCAGCGTAAACTACGCCATAATTCAGAAATACAAAGACAGAAATGAGCGAATTGGAAGAATATACCACTTTGATAGGTTGTTAAAAATTGAACAAAAATGCACAGAGAAGGCAGTGTTATCTGAAGAAGTGCTTTCAGTTGACGAAATGGAATTTGCTAGGCAATTCATAGAGCTACAGGACGAATATTACGCAGATCTCAACTATCTTGATACCACAGATAGCAGTGTACCAATTGACTTTTATGTCCGAATTGTGGCATTGGACGACTGTGGAATTGTCCTTACTGGAGATGAGTTCGTTGATATCGTCAAAGACAGGATCTATTTCATAAGAAAGGCAGATATTGCGCATCTCATGGTACAGAATGCCGTCAAATTGTTGAAATAGAAATCAGGCAATTCGCCCATGCTCAAAATTTTGGTGACTGGGACACCGGGTGTTGGAAAAACGACTTTCTGTGCCAAAATGAGTGGAAACAGAGATGCAATCACAATAAACACGAGTGAATACATCAAGAAAAATGAATTATACACGAATTATTCTGATAAATATGATTCATACGAATATTGTACAAAAACAGTTAGAAAACACCTGGAAGAACACATCAATCAGACTAATACGAGTTCAAAAATGATTCTGATTGATACACACGATCCAGAATTGGTATCAAACATTCAATTTGATCTTATTGTTCTGATCAGGTGCAATATGGGTGTATTACGAGATAGATATGCTATTAGAAAATACAGTAAGAATAAAATTGAGGAGAATGTCGAATGTGAGGCATTTAATGAAATTGAGTTGGATTTGGATGAGTTGTTTGAAGACATCCAAATAATACGAGTCAATGGATCTGAGGTGGAAAACGATGATACAGAATACACCATTGAAGATGCCATTGCCTTAATAGGTCGAATAAATAGTGGTCTCTAACTCATTTATCCTTCTTAAACCGAATGAATAGAGCCAGACCAATTGCAACGGCACTAGTTACAGCACCAGCAACCACAAAAGACGTCTTGCTTATTCCATCCATGTTCTTGCGCGTATATTCAAACTCATCTTCCAGTTTAGAAAGACTACTTGTAAATTCAGGTGGAAGACTCCTTGCCATCTTCTGGTCCATGTGTGGTGTAATTTCCAATACGTCTTTCAGTGCCACCAGAATGATGAATGGCCTCTTGTTTCCATTCTGAATGATGCTGTTGAATATTTTGTAGATGTCTTCGACCTTCTTGAAGTCCCTTACGAAGAATGTGAGAATGTGCTTTGCAGTCAGAAACTCAAACATTCCATTGATTGAGACTCCCCTGGTCTCCATCATTGCCACAAATACGCTGTTGTACTCCTTGAACAGCTTGAAGTCATTCCTAACCAGCGGAATGTACTTTGTAACAAATAAGGAGTACAGTGCCTTCTTCAGCATCTCAATTGTCTCTTTTTCCTCCTTCAGAAACCCAAGCAGCATCTTCTGGTTATTCTCCTTTGAGAAGTAGAATGTTTCATTTGCAAATGTGATGTTGTTGTCCACTACCTCTTCTTCTGTCTCCTCTGAATCCACTGATGGCTCCTCTTTCTTGTTTTTCAGGTTCTTGAAATGTGCACTTCTTATTTTTGTCAAATTCTCAACTGATGCATCACTCATCTTCCTTGGCTCCGCATTCTGTGGCTTCAACTCCTCCTGCTCCATCTTCAACTTGCCCACCTTCTCTGAGAAGAATGCTTCTAGAAACACTCCTGCTATTTCAGTCATTCCCTGGTAGTATGGCACTGGCATTGTCTTAAACAGTTCAATTAGCACATTTCTGTACACTTTCAGTAGAGTATAGTTCTTTCTGTGAACTGAGTAGTCAAAATACGTCCTATTGATGTCATTCTCCACCACCCTGATCTCCTCGTCTGTTTTCTGACTCTGTTTCTTCAGTCCCTCTGCTGCAAGCAGTGTCGTGTTTGCAATGAAATCTTTCTTAGCAGTCATTAAGGGCCACGCATCTTTTGATTTTTTAGGCAATGAACCAATGAAAATAGTATCAGAAGAATGAGACACTATTGAGAGTAATATTGAAAAATAGCAATATAGAACAATATTAACTATGAGGCAATATATGTCTCCAAATGTGAAACAGTTCGATAAAATATTACGATTGGAGACAGGCATGTTTCTGAATTTGGCTGTTCTCGTGGTGATGCTGGTTATCTATCTAGTACGAAAGAGACGTGTTGCAAAAGAGAGAAGGGCAGCACAGCGTGAGCGATATGAAATGGATTTCACGCCTTCTACGAGAGGTGGATCAATAAAACAGGCAAAAACGGGGTATTTTGACGTGGTTGTGATAGGTGGTGGATCAACTGGCGTAGGGGTGGCATTGGATGGAGCAACAAGGGGGTTACGTGTCTGTTTGGTGGAGCAGGGCGACCTGGCATGTTCAACCAGCTCAAAGTCAACCAAACTGCTTCATGGGGGAGTTAGATATTTGGATAAGGCTGTTCGAAAAATGAGCATTTCACAATTGAGGCTGGTTATTGAGGCACTGTACGAAAGAAAGGCAATTATGGAGATAGCACCCTATTTGTCTCAGACAATCAGAATGTTTGTACCACTTTACAGCAACCTGCAAACTGTCTTCTATTTCTGCCTATTGAAATTGTACGACTGGCTTGCTGGTTCTAGGTCACTGGGTAGAAGCTACTTTGTTGGGCAAGAACAGGCAAAAATGTACAATTTCCACTTCAGGGAGAAGAATCTGACTGGTGCCATGGTCTACTACGACGGATCCATGGATGATTCGAGGCTGAATGTCATGCTTGGAGTCACAGCCGCATTCCACGGTGCAACAGTTCTAAATCACGTGAAATTCATATCATTTGATTCAAATCAGGGACAAATGATATGTGTAGACAGGCTTACGAAGAGGAAGTTCAGTATAAGAACGAGGACAGTAGTGAATGCTACTGGGTCATACACCGATATAACGAGGCGTAAGACAGGAAAGCAGTCGAATATGATGGTTCATAGCACTGGGTCTCACATTTGTATTGATTCCAAATTTGGTCCAGTAGGAATGGGATTGGTTGATAAGTGCACTGTAGATGGAAGAATGTTGTTTGTGGTACCATGGATGGGATTTTTGGTGGCTGGTGCTACTGAAAGAGTCGTCCAACACCCATCTGCCGTTCTACCAACTAAAGATGATCTTGATTTTATAGTAGCAGAAATTAACAAATTTACTAGTACTAAACTGTGCCATGAGGACGTAAAGAGTATTTGGACAGGAGTTAGACCATTGGTGCAAGATTCAGGGAGCAACAACAGTGAGAATTTGGTCAGGTCATTCAAAATAATTGATGATAAAAACAAAGTTGTTTCAGTCACAGGCGGAAAGTGGACGACCTACAGAACAGCAGCAAAAGAAACAATTGATTTTCTGGTTAAAAACTACAAACTTAAGGCAAGTAGAAGTTGTGTCACTGAGGATATTCGCATTGTTGGATCTACTGGATACTCCAGAAACATGTTTTATAGGATAGCAGAGTGGCATGAGATAGATTTGTCGTATGCAAAGCATCTACAACAAACATACGGAGCATATTCATTCAAATTGGCTGAATATTTGAAGAAGCACAGAAGTAGAATACTGGTAGAGTACGAACACACGTATGCAGAAGTATTGTACGTGATGAGACACGAATATGCGATTACATTGGGTGATATCGTAAACAGACGATTTAGGATTGGATTCATTAATGTAAGGGACGCGGAGAGAATGGCCATCAAAATACGCGAATTCCTTGTATTGAATAATATTTGGTCTAACACCACTGCTAGGAAATATAGCAATATGTTCTATGCTGAATTAGATGAGTTTGGCTGGTCAATATTAAACAATCCACTGTATTTTATTCATCTGATTTTGATTTCATCAAAATTCGTATAAGATGATAATTCTCCTTCTTCATAATTTCATCCTCATTCAATTCCACCTGTTTTGCTTCTACTGAATCACATGTCACTTCCAAATTATTTCCGTTATTGATTATTTTACACAGGTCATTTTCTGTCGTATTCTCATTCCACTCTACTGCCAATGCATCACCAATGTATTCAAATGATCTGCTGTCATACATCCATCGATTATTGTTGTTATCAACTATGATCAATCTATTATCAATCAGGTGATAATTGCTGATTGTTTTGCTGAATTCCAACTCTGTGATATTGCCTGAATATATCTCATATCTATAGAATACATTATTGGCAAGTAACAAATAGAGGGCACTTCTGTACGTCTTAATTTGTAGAATCCCATTGAATGAAAGTGTATCAATCACAGCACCCTTGTTACAATCAACCACGTTGATTTTATCTGAATTTTCAACGCAAAAGAGCAAATCATCACAGAATTGAGCAGATTGCACTGCTTTGTCTGTTGCAAATTCCTTGAATCGAACCAGATCATCATAGTTCCAAAGAGAGACATTTCCAGTAGCTGTGATCAAATAAATCACATTTTTCTTAGCAAAAATGCGTATTAAATTACCTCGCAATTTGTCATCTTTGATACGAGTGATAAACTGATTCTGTTCATACATACTCACAATATGATTGTCATGTGCTACAAATATCATGTTTCTGGCTGTGTTGGATCCAAACTGTGATGTTTTGTGTGCTATTACATCCACTATTATGCTATTTGGTATTTCCTGTAGTAAAATATTCATTTGTAAATCTATTGAATAGAGTCCACCTTCTGTCTTGATCGATAGCGTAAAGTTATGGAGTGATATATCACTGATGATCTCATTATTATCCCAATCAATTGCTACCAATAATTCTGTATCGTTGTACAATTTGATTTTTCTATTTTCAGGTGCCTTAAGAATCATTGCTGTAAATTGCTTGTAGAATGCTACTCTGACAATCAAATGCTCTTCTTTGATTATTTGGTGCTTGTTTTTATTGTATTTGATCAATGCTGTTGTGTTGACAATCAGAAAGGTGCTATCTACCATTTTGCAGCCTACTATTGGTGTCTTTGATTTCCAAATTATTTTGATTTCTTTGGTTTGCATATTGATCAGCTTCACAGTATTATCATTTGACCAGGTTAAGATGAATGGAAATATCAATTCCAACCCAGTTATTTTGCCACTGTGGATTTTGAAATGATCAATTTTCCTAAACATATCGAATTTGTATTTTCTAGGTATTTCCCATACTTCAACAATGTTGGTATCTTCTGTTCCAATTGCGAATATTTCGCCATTGCAATCCATACAAGTCGCACATTTCGATAGTTTGGCAATTTGTTGACCACTTTTGAATATTTGAATTGTTTTGCCTGTGGAAATGCATTCCAACTGTTTTAATATTTTGAATGCTGTTATCTCTGAATTTGCTTCCAACACTGCTGTTATCTTGTTACCATTATCTATAAATTGTATGCTGTTATTTTCTGCTATGAATACACCATCCTTAGTACGTACTACTCTTCCATCTTTCACTTTACCACTGATGTAGAATCTATTCACTGTTTCCATAATTTGGGTAAAAATTTAGCAAAACAGGATTCGTGCCCTGAGACATTTAAGCAGCTTTTAAAGTGCCGATTTCACGTATTTCTCTCTCTTCTTCTCAAATTCTTTTTCTTTATATCTTTCTGTGCTTAATACTTCAAACATCTTGAAACTGCTATCGAAGACATCATCTTTTGATCCATATGAGCTGAATAGCACCAGGTCCTCTATGGTATCGAATTCAATATGTTTTCTCATCCTCACTGTTTTGCTGAATAACTCTTTATCCAACTTCACCTTCCTGTATATCATCAATATAGCGGTGAGAATGCTCAAACCAAATAGAAAATAGCCCAATAACACACTTTTTACGTTGTAATCATTCATTGGTTTCATTTATGGGTTGAATCGCATGATTTCTAATATTTATTCAGTTATTGTTCTCCTTGTGGTACTTTTGTAGACTGCTGTATATCAGGGCCTCCTTTAAATTATCAACAACAACTTTCTCGTTGTCTTTGCTGTCTGCTCGTGGATTTTCTGCAACCTTAGACGACAGCACATGTGATACCTTTGCCCTCAGTCTCATTTGATGGTAAATCAGATTAGTTCTCTTCAGCTCGATCAGAATATCAAGTATCTCTTCATTATCAATGTGTTTTTCAAATATGGTCTCGCACGATTTATCATAAACAGGCTCTTTTCCAAGTAGATTGAATCCACGTTCAATCAGCCTGTTTCGTCTCAATTTCACTGCCTCTGTGATCATGTGCTTTCGTTCGTCACCAAGGTGCTTTTGATCATACGCAATATTAAGCTTCTGGGGCTGCAACCTATGAAGGGTGTTTAATTTCTCCTTGTTAAACGGCAAGCTGGCCAAGTTACTCTCATAGTCTTTTCTAAAGGCGTATGGATTCTCATTATTCAGATACTGGGTTGGTAGATAGTTGTCTTGTGAACACTTCTCTTTTTTACTCATAGGGGTGTAAATTTTTACTCGTTCTTCTCAATTTTATGCTCAATTTCAGTCAGGTCAATGTAGTTTTCAACCTTATAGGTCTTTGCTCTCTCGTAGAAGTCATTTGAAATATCAGTCAGAGAGTGTGTTAGTCCATTAAACAACTTACAATTCTCGTATATGAGCTTAATGTCATTCAGAAACATGTCGTACTTAGTATAGACTCCCCCTTTGATGTTGCTTTTCATCTTAAGAAAGTCCATTGGATTATGTACAATCGTCTTGTACATTGGGAACTTCTTGTCGGAAACAGGCCTATGAAATGGGGATGAATATGGAATGGCTGAGAACTGGTTGATTAGCTTGAGCAGTCTCTCCTGCATCAGTGCCTTGCCTTTCTTCTTTTCCTTAACACTCTTTTTGGTTCCCACATAATTTGGACAGTTCTTATTCGTCTTCATGTGACCTGTTTGTCCACAACTTGAACATTTCAGTGATACCTTCTTATCATCCACTTTCACTTTCTTACGTGCCTTTAGATACGCCCTGATTACTTTTGGATCCGATATCTTCTGCATTCTCTCCACCATTCGGTCATTCTCAAAATACGTTCTCTTGATGATCAGTGATTTGGATTCAACTATGGTCTCGCTCTGACTTGCTTCTTCTGCTTTGGTTGCCTTGCTCTTTGGTTTTGGCGCTGGCTTCTCCAGAACAGCACTTGAACTCAATGATATCCACTGCTTATTCCAAACTGATAATATCTCTGATTTATATTTAGCCTGATGATCAGACATCAATCTTCTATTTTCTGCCTCTGTTGCCTTCTTAAATTTCACCCTTCCAAATGACATGGCCTCTCCAATTCCTGTTGAATCGTATTGTCCCCTGATTTCAAGAAGACCTTTCCCATTTGACGCATTCACGAAGTTTCTGCAAAGGAGCCAGTTTGGAATGTAATCGGTCTCCTCGTTCTCATCTTCAAGTATTCTGTATCCCAAATCTTCCATTCTTCTCTCTCCTGCCAACATGCTCTGATATTGGCAGATGTTTTCAGGTGTAACCAATTTTCTAATTTCCTCTTCATTCAAAACCAGTGCATTTGTTTTCAGTGTGAAAAATGTCTCTTTTCCCTTTTTGGATGCATCTGTGAATTCCTTAAGCCACTTTCGTTTGGCTCCATCTGAGAAATGTGGTAACACCCTTTCTAGAACTGCTCCTGATAACTCCTGATTCTTGTTAAAGTGTCTGAATGCCAGCACTTTAACTTCATCTCTACAAAACTGATTCAATTTCCTTGATTGTGGGATGAATATTTCTTCTTTTGGTAACTCCTGTCCTACAAGATACGCAAAGGGAATCTTTCTGTATATCAATTTGTCTTGTGTACAAATTATCAGATAATCATTCGATTTGTGTTTGAATAACGGTGCTACAAACAGGTTGTTGTCCAAACACTCTCCTGTTTCTCCCTTTGGTATTTCCCCATATCCCAGAAAGGGTCCTTCATCATCTGGTTCCAACACAATATGATTCTTTGGATCCAGATCATCACTGGTGTCAACTTTCCTGTAGTACTTGTTGCATACGCTGACCATTCCTGGATTCACAATAAAAAGCGGATTCTCTTCAGAGTATTCAAAAAGTACAAAATCAGCCAGGTCGTTGCATGTGATTTCGTACGGCTTCTTGATGATGCTGGAACTTGGAGTGATTTGCATTGGTCTCGAGAACATGAATATCTTGTTCTCGATTCTAAGAGGCGGCTTATGGAAGTTTCTGAGTTCTTCATCAGTCAGGTCAACCCTGTAGAAAACAGGATTCAATTTCAGAGCAGGAATTGAGTGCTGTACACCAAATGCAACCAATGATGTCTTTGTCTTCGTTTCATTCTCATAGTACTTGTCGTTGCTTATGTTGTACTTGTTCTTAAGTGGCTTCTCAAAATTCGTGTTTTTGTAGTTTTTTTTCTTTATTTTCGACTTCTTTTCAACAGCCTCAAAAATCAAATTTGGATCATCTGCGTGTAGAATCAGTGACCTATACCTTGGAACCCCATCGTATATTATGTTTGCCTCCCAGTTTGTGTCCAATAGCCTATTCACATATTCACGAACCTCGTTGTCTATTGGTGGTCTTCCATTACCGCTATCGAATATCTGTTGCTCCCAATTAGCAGTGTCAATCGCATATGTATCCAGCTCCGGTCCCATTCTATCCGTATATGTCTCCATGTTCATTTTCTTCTTCTTTACTTTTTCTGATTTTGCTGGTGCCTCGAACACGTAAACACTGTTTCTGAATTTATGGGAGTCATCAACCTCGTATCCAAGCTGTTCAACTGGTCTTCTTGACATCTTGTACTTCTTTAGGTTGTATTTATACGGTACTTTCTTTACAAGCAACTCTATGAAATTGGTCATTTTAGGCTGCTTCATTCAGGGTGAAAAACACGAACTAATTTATTGAGACTTTCTCGTTTTTGGTGCTCTCGATGGCATAAATATTAATAGTATTGTGTAAAATATCTGTGGCAGAAGTATCAAGCACGCGAAGAATGCACACTTCTGAACACCATCGACATGTTCCAGGAACAAATAGGCCCAGAACCCGTGTGTCGTATGAAGATGGCATAACATGGCTATGTATCCGGATGAGAATCCAAACAGAATGATTCTCAAGAACTTGCTGCATCGTGGTAACATGAATGGATCTACCAAGCAAGCCAGAAACAATGCCAGGTGCCGTGCATATTCTATGAACACGTCCAACCTTTGATCTCCTGTTCTTATAAGTCTAGCGTACTTTGGGAATGTGTTCTTGTAGGTCCAATATATCGTGACCATTGTAAACTGAAATGAGAGTGAAAATGTCATCATAAGCGAGTGGATTCGTCTGAACAGGCTGATCTTCTTGAATACTCCCAGAACCAAGGTACAGATTGCTATATTGTTGCATAAATATGATAAAAATCTGTTTTTACCGCCTGGCATTGAGTAGAGGAATGCCAATTCGTCATTTGAGAGCAGAAAGTCCGCGTTACCTGCGATGCCACAGCCCAACAATGCCATTCTCAACAAAAAACCAAACATGGGCAAAAAAACCCAAATTAATTTGGTGCGGTTACCTCGCTAAACTTGTTCATTGCCATGGCTGTCAAATCAGTTTTGATCAAAAGAAGATTTTTGTGCCCATGGTTAATACGTCTGGGAATGACACAAAGGAATCTCAGACAAATGAGAACAGCATGGTAAATGAGAAAGAATCCAGGAAACAGTCGTCACAAAATGGGCAGCGTGAGATGAGTTCTGGACAGTATCAAGGCAACTTCGTCAAGAACATCAACAAGGCCAAAATTAAAAGTTACCAGAAAAAAGGAAGTAAAATCAGCTACGTGGACATGGAGAAATTTGTTGAAAAATTCCTAGCACTTCCTACAGAAAAGAAGGTGAAGGCTGCCACCGAGACAGTTGAATTGGGAGAGCAGATTGTAAGTAAGGAGCTCTATGCGAAATACAAAGAGCCACTACGGGATCGTCTCTGTGCCTCGTACATCCTCAAGGCTGATTTGCCAGCTGATTCCAACGTGTATGAAGATGACCTATTTGTCGACATAAACAGGCTTAATGGGCTTGTTTCTGCTGTGAATCCAACCAAAACAGACAAAATGGTCGACTTCTTTGTAAACAACAGAATATTGGAATCATTCTATATTGGAGACGTAATAGAAAAATATAAGGAGTGTAAAAGCATCACAGATCGATGCAATCGATACAGAAAGCATATAAAGGCAGTGTTATTGGAAAGAATGGGATCTGCAATATACTTTAAGACATATGAAACAATACATAAGGAGTTGAAAGAGATTCATTTGAAGTCTGTAATACGAAGGAAGAAGAAACAAGATGAATTTGATGATAAACTCGTGGAAGAGTATATGAAGAGAGAGGAGGAGTTTCTGTCAGTGTTTGGAGAACAGACGCAGTTTGCATTCGATGAGTTGAATCACGCTGACATTATTGAGAGTGAAGAGAGCCAGTATGAAACATATTTATAAATATCAAATAATATCACTGTTTTAAATTGGAAACTGTGTGGAAACAAATGGTAAAGAAGCATCTCTCAAAAGCCACAGAAGAAGAAAAGGATAAATCTATGCATCCATTACCTGAAAATAACAACAAAAATGAAAGCAAAATCGATAAGGCTGCGAATGAGGGATACGAGGAGATGGTTCGTAATAAGTCGCAGGCACATGTAGTCACAAACGAGGGACTCACATCGAAAGATTTCAAAGACGGATTTGATGAGTGGTCTCATGATAAAAAGAAAAAGTGGTACGAGAAGATGGATAGAGACTCAAGCACTTTCAGTAGCAACGATACAGACAAAATTGTAGATTGGGTTAAGAACAAGTTCAAGTAGCAGTTTGTCACATTTTACTTAATTCATTTTCTAGGCCAACGAGTGTCTTGTGATTCTGGTCCAGAAATGATCCCAACTCAAATAGCGCCTTTTCAATGAAGTCTTTTTCTGTTGCCACCTTGGTCTGAATCGTATCAAGTTCAATCTTCACGTTATTCAACTCCCTTTCTGAGTTCTGTACGATGTAATCACATGACAGCTTTAGATTCAGCATGTCTCTCGTTTGTTTGTACATTTTGTTCAGACTCTCTTCGTAGTTTCTGTCAAACAGCTCCTTCTTCTCCATGTAGACCTTCCCAGTCTCCTTCAGGTTGTTTTCCATTCTGGCGTATTCTTTGCCAATATCATCCTCACTCTGCTTCAACTCAGCCAGCCTCTCTTCGAGATTCCGTACGCTCAACTCGTATTTCACGAACTCCTCTTTTGCACTGATGTGCTTGTTCTCGAATTCATCTACGTTGAATTTCACAGTTCCTTTTTCAACTCGCTGTACCGCAGATATCTCACTAAGGAGCTTATCCATTTCAGCCTCAGCCGCCTCAAGCCGCGTAGTCGTCTTCAAATTCGCTTTGGATGCCTCTTCCTTCTCTACACTGATCTTTTCTAGACCCTTAAGCAGCTTCTGCTTTTCATCAGTCAATTCGTTAATATCTTCAACATTTAGATCCTGTTCACTGATCTCTCTCTTCAGGGCCTCTCTCTTCTTCTCTAACTCACCCACCTTGCTTTGAATTGATTTGACGTCACTCAGAATCTGCTCAATTCCCTCAATGTATTTGATCTTTTTGGTTTCAATCTGTTTATCATAGGCAACGAGGTTGTTCATGTCTGCAAGCAGCTTATTCTTCTTTGATTCAAGTCGACTGAACTCATTTAGACACGTTCTGTGTTGATTCAGGTCATTTTCAAGTAACTCAATTTCATTTTTGATGACTTGAACCTCCTCGTTTTCCTTGCTGTAGATTTCCCTAACACCCTCAAGAAACTCGTCGTCGCAATTCTCGTTCTCTTCGTTGGCCATGAAATTGGCGTATTCTGTGCAACAAAACTCAAAGAACTCCGTGTCAAGTGATTTAGGTGGAGCCTGAAGAAATGATTTCTCAATGATTTCAGTTAGCCAGGCTACCATTCCCAGGAGAGAAGGAAGGGCGTGTGGGGTGATGGATGTGAGCTGGCTCTTTGTTATCTCATTTGCATACGGATACTTCAATGTCTTGATTAGGAATATGACATCTTCTTCAAATCGACTTGAAATGGATGCATCAATAAATGCAACGATGAATCTCAGCACATTTTGGAAGTCTTTGGTTGATGGATTTTGTAGGCTGAGATTACCCTCGTATTTGTTTTTAGTCAAAAATGCAGTAATGGTCTCAATGCTCTTGCTTTTGAACTCCTTGTCTTTGACATTGCGTCCAATACGCGTGTCATCTGGAACAGTGGACCTGTTTGGTCCAGCGTGATGTACGATGCTCTTTCGTGGAGTGTGTGTCAAAGAGAACCTTCGCATGGGCCCAAATATTTTTGATTTTTCTGAATTAAGCTTAATTGCATAGAATATGACGTAATATCCATTAGACACGAAATAATTTAATTGCCTGAAAAATGTGATAAAAATTTGCCCATGCAGAAAACAGCTAAAAGACGATTCAATAAGGAGCAGAATAGCGGCAGCAAGAAGTTCAAGAAGATGAGGCAAGTTAACAAGAGGAAGGGAACATCAAATTACGCAGCAAATGGAAGGATGTCGAAGAATGTGATTGTGCCACATCCAAAATTCGAAAACATTTTTATCAACAAGAAGAAGGTGGACGCCCTCATGACGCTGAATATGGTTCCTGGTTCTGCTGTCTACGGTGAAAAAAGAACTTCAATCACCACTAATGGTGAATCAGTTGAATATAGACATTGGAATCCGTATAGATCAAAATTGGCTGCTGGTGTTGTATGTGGATTGGAAGAGATCTACATCAAGAAAGAAACAGCGGTATTGTATTTGGGTGCAGCCAGTGGCACAACACTCTCACACATGGCTGAGATTGTTGGAAAGGATACTCTGATTTACGCAGTTGAGTTTTCAACAAGATCTGGACGAGATTTGATCAACTTGGCTGTTAAGAGACCAAATATCGTTCCAATCATTGCAGATGCCAGAAATCCATCTGAATACAGAATGCTGGTACCAATGGTAGACACAATCTTCAGTGATATCAGTCAGTTTGATCAGTCTAGAATTGTGATGAAAAATGCTGAGTATTTCCTAAAGGAAAAGGGAAAGATTCTGATTTCAATCAAGGCGTCTTGTGTGGATTCAGCCATTCCAGCTGATCAGGTATTTGCTAATGAAATCAATTGGCTTAAAAAGAACTCATTCAAACCAATCGAGCAAGTTACGTTGGAACCATACGAGAGAAACCATGCCATTGTCACCGGAACATACAAACCAAAGTAAACGTGATATCAATCGATTCTTCAATTTACTTAAATTGCTTGTAGTTGAATCATGTTGGTTGGATCTCTCTTTTTGCACAAAATGTGTTTACCACAATTGGAACAGCGTATTGGATCCTTTGGTGTTAGATTTATCGATGCTTTGCAGCTGTTACAATAGTATTCTGAGATTCTGTTTTCATCTGGATGCTGTTGCATTATGGGCAAATTTTTGATTCATTTTTCTACCACTCAATTGTCTCCTTCTTTTTGCCTTTCTTTTTCTTCTTGGTCTTCGTATCACTCTCTTCTGCTTCAGTTACGAATCTCTTAGATCTGTAATTCTTTGCCCTGGTATTTGCTGTCTCAAATTGTTCAAGCAGATCTGTTCCATATACACCAGTCTTGAGTCGCTCCATTAGCTCGTCTCCCACTTCTTTCTCAAAATTGATTGTATTCAAGGCCTTCAGTGCTCGCACCTTCTCACGTCTCGTCATCCTCTTCTTTCTTGCTACTAACTGATCCTGTGGTGTCTTAGACATTTCAATGATTCTTTCCAATGCCTCAAAGCACTGCGTTAGTCTATTCTTGCACCTATCAATTGCAATTTGATCAAAATCCGCCAGTTTATTTTCTATTGTTTCGAGTGCTTTCTTGTAGTCGTATCCGAGCTCAATCTCCTCCCACATTGTTACAGGTGTAGTGCTTCGTTCTGGCTCCTTTACACATAACAATACTTTTTCATTTTCAAATCTGATTGTAGCATATTTTGTATTCGCAAGCGGGCAGCTGAATTCGCTGCATATTCCAGTCAAATTATATTTATTTTTGCACAGAGTATCCTTTCTACTTCCCATTCTATACGCACACGTCTTTTTATTTCCAATGCTGTCCCATATTTTTCTATCGAACATCAGGCTTAAAATTTTATTGATCCTTTTTTATGGGCAGTGCACCGGGTTTCAATCCTGAGCTGATTGTTTTTTTGTGGAAATCTGTTGCAAAAATGCTTTCAACTGCCTCATTTGGTAGCAACTCTTCATCCTTATTGAATGTTCTAATGGTCTCGTATATCACAGCAGCTGGTGCATCAGTCTTGAATCCCTCTAGGTCACAGTGTGTTAGAGACACACGGTATCCTTTATTTGCCAATGCAGTCATCAAATGCTTCCGTTTGATTTGTGGCAATTTACACCACTTGTATAGTTTCCCTAGTTCGTAATAAAACGGATATTCAATCTCCTGTAGGAAATATCGTAGTAAACCTGTGATTCTTTGGTTGTTAGCTTCAACTACGTTTACCAGCAGCCTCTCTACAAATTCCTTGTCATAAAGTTGTTTCGTCCAGAATGTGCCATACTGCTTCATATTGACTCCACAGTTTTCGCAAACCGTGCTTTTAATACGTTCAGTCAATCCAACCATTCTGTATTCACCGCATTCACATATCAGTGCATATCCATTTGAACTTATGCATTCTTTAACTTTTGTTGCCTTTATTTTGCATATCACACGCAAGTAGTAATCTACTGAGAATGAGATGATTGGATCAATGGACATGTCGAATTTGGCTGCTGTTTTGCTGATGCAACTTAGAAGAACACGGATTGGTGTTTCATTCTTGCTGAAATTTCTGAATATTGTTGAGCCATATTTTACAAAACACTTCTCAGTTCTAGAGCAGAGTGCTGCTTTATCTGTGCAAGTGAAGCAAATCAGGCCATTTCCTTTTACTGCCTTGAATGCACTTTCTATGAACGTGTTGCAGCTTCCAAATGGATCAATGTCTATGACATCAAAATAGTGCTTGGTCTGATTCATCAATACGTTACAATCCATCTGTGTTATTGTGACTCTGTTCTTTGTATTTCTTTCTATTTTCTCCACTTTCGTATACTCTGTGATATCATTCAAATTCAGGTTGTCTCTGATGCTTTGAATGGCCTGTGTTGAAAAGTCATTGAGAAAGAGATTGAATTTCTCACTCTTTTTTAGATATCTGATTCCTCTTAAGCCAGAAGCAGCCATTGCATCCAAAATGCGTACATTCTCTTTCCCCTTGAAATACTCCTCAACAACGGTAAGTGTCAAGTCCCTGTTCAGCTTCTGAGCTGGATTAAAGAAAGTGTCTTCTCTTCTGTGAATGACTGTTCCTTCTTCTTCAATATAATTTTCGTTATTTGAATAATCCATTTCAGGATAAAAAAGTACTGAATTATTCTAGTGAAGTTGAGTTCAAAATCATTTAGTAAATTTCCGAAGATGCGTCTTGATTCTTTTTATCTGCAATCTAATCATGAAGAATGAGAATGACAGTAGTCCAAGAAGCCTGTACGTTGTGATGATGAATAGAATTGCCAGTAAGTATATTGTTTTTCTCTTTTTCTTTCTACCCCATTTGGCACCCTGTTTCAGTAGATTGTAGAGTTTTGGTGTTTCTGAACGCAGAAAACGAGTTATAAATCTAAATATTCTGCTTCTGAATATGTTTGTAGTACACAGATAACCCAGTGCTAAGTAATATAAAAGGGGGCTGACGTCAAAACCGTATTCTAGAATGTGTAGTGTTAGAAGAATCCGTCTATACATTCTGAAGTGATGTTGGTATATTTCTGATAGTTTATCAGTCTCCATGATCTGCTTCTTCAAACTGTATGCAATTTGTGAAACTGAGAGAATTTCGTAGAACATTGAGAAGGGGGTCTTTTTCGCCTTGTTTAATATCAAAATAATTTCTGATATAAGTGTGGATGCTATGCCTGCCCTAAGACTAGAGATTACCGAATTAGAAAAACGTGTATATTTTGACATATCAGTAAACCTATCACATCACTGTCAACCAATTAAGAAAAGGAAGACTTTCTATACCTGTCAAAACAAAGTATTGGTTAATGTGATAAAACGGTTAAAATAGACTTTTTAATTGAATTGGAATAATGCAACTGTGTTAAAGATAATTGCAACAAAGAACATTCTCAAGAAATCACTTGCTACAAATGATCAACAGTATTGATCATTCTACCTGATTTAACTTGAGATTGATGTAGTCATTGAATATCACTAAATATGGTTTGTTGGTACGTCTCAGTTGATCTGCTATGTAAAACATCTTCTCGGCATCAACCTGACCCATTTGTTGCAAACATTCCATACATTTCCCAAAGTCGTATGCCACCAATTCCTCCTTCTTGAATAAAACCAATACAACACAGCAGTATTCCAGTAACTCAAATCTGTATGCATCACTGAATATCTTATCCCAAACAAACAGCAGATCATCCATCTCAAAAACAGTTGAAAACAGCTGTAGAATCCACCTGAGAGGGAATGACGTATCCAGCAACTCTTTCTGCTCCATAATCTTAAACAGTTCTGGGTCCTTTACCTGAATAATTTCGTAAATTGATTTTATCCTCCCATTTACGCCATTTGGTGACTCGTCAAATAGCTCTGTGAAGCACTCGTGCAATTCACTCATCAAATAGTGAAACAAGTAGAATGTGTCCTCCTCTGCGTACTTCTTATCGTCTAAATCCACACTGCTATTCATAACGTGATAAATTGGTATCACAATCTGAATCATTCCCTGGACGTATCCAATTGACTTGTTTGTGCCTGCAAACTTCAAAAGTGTATTTCTCACAGGTTCTCTATATGCCGCATATATCCCGTTATTCAGCAGTAAATCAGTTCTATTCAGGTCCTTTTCAAGTAGCTCTTCATGG
This sequence comes from Enterospora canceri, assembly GCA_002087915.1. NCBI lineage: Eukaryota > Fungi > Microsporidia > Enterocytozoonidae > Enterospora > Enterospora canceri. The sequence goes on from LWDP01000003.1 coordinate 53,066, forward strand.
CTTGAATCTATTCCTATTTCATGATATGCTGCTCTAGCTTTCTGATAATACTCGTCTGATTTGAACTTGTTTGGACTGTAGTAGTTCAACAACACTTTCCAGTATTTTGGTCTAAGGTTCTTACAGTTGAATCCGTAGTAAATGCAGTTTCGTACTTCAAAGATGTTGAGTGGCGTAGAATCACTTGGATTCAACTGCTTGGAAATGAGAACACTTAATTTTTGAGCAGGTTTGTAATTTTCCATAAGCCAACAGGCTGTTTGTTTTTTAAAACAACTTGTTTAAATGAAGTTTGAAGCCAACGATAAAAATATACTGTCTTAAAGGTCTATAAAATGTTGCTGTTGTATATAGAACAATATTGATGATAATTTAACAACCTTAGAAGAAATTTCAATGTTTCATGCACCATCTTTTTGATTTTGTGTTTTTGTACTACAATTTGTGCTAAAGAATTCTGTTGTAATCCACTCTTTGAACTCAGAATCTTCCAAATTTCCCTTCCAATTAGGCGTTACCTTTCTTGATGCCAATGAATCAGCAAATAAACCGTATTTAAATTCACCTGGTTCATGTGTGTGTTTCTTTCTGCGTGACATAATATACGATATGCGTTGATTTTATACAAATACAAACAAAATACCTTTTTTGTTCGCTTTTTATTGTTTTTCTTTTAGCATTTGCCGGATATGCTCATCAAGCTTCTTAGGTTGCTTTACAAACTCTTTCAGTGAATCTAATGGCAGGCCAGCCATTCTTCTACCTAAAATGTCAGCGAAATCCTTGCTTGTAGATGCACCCAACTTCTCGAAATTCTCCTTGTGGCTATCTGCCTTGGACATCAACAAATCGTATAACGCTGCCAACACCTTCTTCTCGTCCACTTTTCCTTCTCCAAATGGCTCTGAATTCAACCTGTTCAACTCATTTCGCTCACATTTGCTCTTGTATAGAGACAACTCAAGCTGTGCATTATCCAGCAGAATCTGCTGCCCCTTCTGCATTGCTAATGCTGCTTCTTCTACTGTAGAATAGCACACAAATCCAATCTGCTTATCTGGAAACTTTGTATCCTGGCACAATTTGAAGTCGACTATTTTCCCATAGGCACCCAGAACATTGAGCAATTCGTCTTCAGAAAACGAAATTGGCACGTTCTTAATGAACAGGTTCTTCTTGAGTCTGGCTCTGTACGCTGTTCCAGAACCATGCAACGACTTCAATGCCTGTTCACGCTCACTCTTCTTCTCATTTTTTTGCAAATAAAATGGCTCAACGGTGAATCCTTCTTTCTTTCCCATTTCCTTGTTGGTGAAGATTGGCTTGCTATGGAGTTCAACAATGGCCTTCTGTGCCGAAGCAGCATCTGCAAAGTCAATACATGCGAAACCAACTGGAATTCCATCGTCTTTAGTTGGGAAATAGATGCTGTTAATTTCGCCATATTTTTCAAGGAGTTTCTTGAGCATTTCTGCCGTGTAGTTTGATGGGAAGTTCTTGCAGAAGCAGTTTGTGAAGCTGGCCACGGTGTTCTGCATCTTCTTTTGTGGGGTGTAGAACTGCACCATCAACTTACTCCCATCAATCTGTACATTCTGACACTTTTCAACGGCGTCCTTTGCTGCCTCAGGTGTCTTGAACATGACGTATCCGAATCCTTTAGAAGCACCACTTTGCATCCTTGCTATTTTGCAGATTGTGATCTCACCAAAGTCTGCAAATACCTCTTCCAAATCCCTTGAATTCATTTCCTTAGGCAAATTGTTCACAAACACGTTGGTGTTATCTGTGTAACTGTATTTTGCACCACAGTGCACCATAAGCATCTCCTTGCCATTCAATTCCGTGTAATTGTATTGTTTTACGGCATTCTTTGCATCATTGGGCGTGCTGAACGTAATGAATGCAAATGCATGTTCCCCATTAGCAGTTTTCTTCAATACCACATTTGTTACCTCAAATCCGTTGAAGACCTCTTTCAACTCCTTCGATGTTGTGCTCAATGCTACGTCTTTAACGTAGACTTCGCAATCAACATTCTCCCGGATTGTAATGTTGCTCAGCTTCTTAATCAACTCGCTCATTTTCAGGGCAAATTTTTATCAAAACAATTTGTATGTGCATTGATATGAATTTAATATTTAGGGGATTGTCTTGGCATCGCACTTGCTTCTTTTGAGAAGTAAGAGGCCTATTACTGCGTCGATCTTCCTAATGGCATCGGGATGTAGGCCACCAAATTGCACATCTGTTTGTTTTGTCATTTGGCTGTTTATTGATTTTGTGCTGTTGGACTGAGTGCTATACAGTTCCAGATGTTCATCATGATGATACTCTGGTTGCGTCATCTCATCCAAGCATTGGTTTATCATAAGGGTTACAAATAATGATTTTTAAAGATTAACGCATAAAACAAACGTAATATAAACAAACAAAGAATGGCAGACACATAAAAGTACTATTTGACATTGATAGAGAACCATTGAAAATTAATTTCAGTGATTTAAATGACAGATTTCTGACTAAACCTAGAAAGAGAAACTGTTATTTTGGGGCCATGAAGGAGAAAAAAGAAATTGAAGCAGATTTGAGCAAATTGAAGCAGAAACTGAAGAATGCATGTGAGACGGATAGAATAGAGGAGTTGCAGAGAGATATAAGGAAGATGGAAGAGATAAGAAGAATTCTGTTGTTGAATGAGAATGATTTCTATGGAATATTGGAATGCAGCAGATCCAATACACTTGACGAAATAAGGGCCTCTTTTAGAGAGAAAGCTACGCTTATTCACCCAAGTAGAACTAGACTAACTGGTTCAAACAGTGCCTTACAGAATGCATATGCTCATCTGAACACCTTGGCCAAGAAAATAGACTATGATAAGGAGGATGAACCAATAATACCTCCAGGATACGATAGGTTTAACGAGAATGTATCAAATAATGAGGTATTCTATAGAAATCCAGGATGGGGTGGCATCAGTGCTAGTATTGGAATTGTAGACTGGCGCATCCAGTACAACTTCTACCTTAATGAACTGTACAACCACACGGTCTTCAGACAAAGCAGCAGAAGCAACACATCTGAGTCACGTACTGTCCAATTCTCCAGACTCATCACATCCTTTGGATTGTTGCTCATAATAATCTGCCTGCTTTATCAGGGACCCTGAAAATTCTTACAAAATTTACCCATCAAAATGGCAGTAACACTGAATAAATCATATGCATTAGCTGCACTGTTGATACACGGATCCAGCCAAGAAGTGACGCCTGAGAAAATCAAGAAGGTCTTTGAAGTGCTCAAGATCGAATTTTCTGCCAAATTGGCAAACAAGTTCGCTCTGCCTGCATCAAAATATGCGGATTTGATGCTGTCTCCTGGTGGTGCTGTTGTGGCCACAGGCAGCGGCAACACAAAGACAGAAGCTGCTGCTGAAGAGAAGGAGGAAGCCAAGGAAGAAGAGAGCTCTGAAGTCTGCCTTGAATTCTAATAAATTCACCTGCTTTATTCTTTCTTTTCCAATATTCCTTTCATATGTGTTTCATACTGACGGAACAAATATCTTAGGTCCCTATTGCTTTGCTTGTCAATGACTGTCGCAATACTTTTATAGAAACTTCTATTTAGGCCAGAAATCAAGTTGTGGCCTTCTGATTTAACAGTCTTCTTCACTGGTTCGCTGTTTTCTGAAACTGCGTTGGCAAGAGACACTGATGAAAATACGCCCTTGAGATCAGCAGTGCTTGGAATGTTTTGCTTTGAGACGTATCCTCGCTGTGTTTTTGAGTTATTGACGTCCTCATTTGCTTCTGTCTCATCTGAGGTGGCTATGTTAGCATTTTCTGGTGTCAACTGATCTGCTGCTCTTCTTTTCTTTGGATTACGTGCCATTTCAGGGTAAAAATTATTAATTTTGGGCGGGAAGCCCTATAGGCCGATTTAATAGAATTCATCCAGGATATCCTTTGGAATTCGATTCAACATGTGTTTCGGAAACAACCTGAGCAACTCCCATCCTTTGTCGAGACTTTCGAATATCGTTCTGTTCTCGTCATTCTCCTGTGAAATGAATGTTTTCTCAAATTCATGTAGAAACTGTATCGATAAACGGTCTTCATCACTCAGGCTCTCTTCTCCTATCACAGCTTTCATTGCCAATGCATCTTTTCCAATTGCATATTTTGCATAAAGCTGGTTTGATACGTCAGAATGGTCTATTCTGGTGCGACTGCTGCCTATTGCACTCTTCATGAGTCTGCTTAGAGATGGTAGCACGTTTATTGGTGGATATATCCCACCATTGTGCATTTGTCTGTCTACGTAAATTTGGCCTTCTGTAATGTATCCAGTTAGATCTGGAATTGGATGTGTTATGTCATCATTAGGCATTGTTAGTATCGGAATCTGTGTAATGGAGCCACTCTTTCCTTCAATACGTCCTGCACGCTCGTATAAAGAAGACAGGTCGGTGTACATGTAACCTGGATATCCCCTACGACCTGGAACCTCTTCTCGTGCTGCAGAAACTTCTCGTAATGCGTCTGCATATGAACTCAAATCCGTCATTATCGTCAGAACGTGTCTTTCAGTCTCGTATGCCAGGTATTCACTTGCAGTTAATGCCAGTCTTGGCGTTATGATTCTTTCGATTGTTGGGTCACTGGCCAGGTTTAGGAAAAATGCCGTTCTTTCTAGTGATCCATTTGCTTCAAATGATTCCCTGAAGAATTTCGCCGTTTCCATGTTCACGCCCATTGCTGCGAATACGATACAGAAGTTCTCTTCAGAGGTGTCCAACGCATCCTTCCTTTTCACCAATCCAGCCTGTTTACATATTTGTGCTGCAATCTCATTGTGAGGCAAACCTGATCCTGAAAATATTGGTATTTTCTGGCCTCTTGCAATTGAATTCATCGTATCAATAGCAGAGATCCCTGTTTGAATCATCTCCTCAGGATACACGCGTGCCTGTGGGTTTATTGGCTGTCCCTCGATGCTGACACGGTCTGCTGCAATTATCCCTGGTCCACCATCTATTACATTGGCACTGCCATCAAATATTCTGCCTAGTGCATCTTCACTCACGTCCATCTTCAGAACATCCCCTGTGAACGTGACTTGTGTTTTACATGCATCTATTCCTGTGGTTCCTTCGAAGACTTGAACCACTGCTTTCTTCCCAGAGACCTCAAGCACCTGCCCGTGCTTCATTGTTCCATCTGGTAGCGTTAGCTGCACAATCTCAGAATATTTCAGGTATTTTATGTTATCTAGAATAACCAATGGTCCATTTACACCTGTGATATGCTTGTAACTTAATCGTGGCTCTATTTCCTTGAACATTCCCATTGTTTGGCTTAAATAAACATTGAATTGTTCCTGAAATAGTGCGACAATTTTTATCCATGCTTTGGACTAGAAAATACGCACCAAACGATCTGAACAACTTTAAAACACACAATGAGGTTGTAAGCGTATTTAGAAGCTTCACCATTGACACTGTTCCGAATCTTGTCATCTATGGATCATCAGGATCGAACAAGAAGACGCTTGTTTATGCCTTAGCTAGAAAGATGTATGGAAAGGAACTGGAACTAAGAAGAGTGAACCATGAAATACAAATAAACAGTACAAAAATAGAAATAAGCTACATGGAAAGTAATGAAGTGATTGTGATAAATCCAAGTGCATACAAGAATAGGGACCGAGTTGTAGTACAACACATTATTAAGAAGGCAGCAGAAAGCAGGCCAATAACAAGCTTCTTCAGTAGTAGATTGAAGGGACACAGGCTGATAATAATAGAGCAGGCAGAAAATTTAAGCAAGGATGCACAAGCTGCACTACGAATTACAATGGAACAGTATAGTTCACATTTCAAGATATTTATGATTTGCAGTGGAATTAATACAATAATTGAACCGATAAAGAGCAGAAACCTGTTTATCAGGTGCAGGAAGTTTAAAAATGAAGAAATCAAAGAGATCCTGAAAGAGATAGCAGAGAAAGAACAGGTTACAATTGATGAAGAAATAGCATCACAGATTGCAGAAAATGCGCAAGGTGACTGCAAAAGAGCTATTTCAGTACTGGAACTGCATACAGTAATCAACCAAAGCAGTGTTGGAAAAAGAAGCAAGTTGGATTTAACCAATTTTAAGTTGGCCTGGGAAGAGAAACTGGAGAAAGTTGTGAAAATGATACGAGAAGGGAAGGTTGAGAATTTGGTCAAAATACGTGATGAATTGTATGATGTTGTGGTTCAAAACATTGATCCATTGCTGATTATGCAAACAATCCATCGGTTCCTAGAAAATCATTGTATTAAGGCGAAAAGCGAATCGATTGATTTGCTGTTGAAATACCAAGAAAGAATCAAATTGGGAACAAAGCCACTCTTCCACATTGAGGCGTATGTAGCAAACATGATGTACGTTATTAGCAGGAATTAGTTTATTGGACAAGATGTTATCATCAAGAATGCGATTTATATTTGCCCTGATGGCTTAGTGGTATAGTGTTCGGTTTGGGTCCGAAAGGTCCCGGGTTCGATCCCCGGTCGGGGCCTTTTTGTTAAAATTGATTTTTGGAAGAAATAGAGTATTTGATACACATCTGTTTATTCTGAATTATTTTGTGTGGCCACTATCATTTCAGCAATAACATTATTCTGTGGTTGAGTGAGAATAGTAACTGACGTACCAATTCAAGTGACTCCATTGCTTCTTCATATTCTCTATCTTTTTCCAGGCACACAAAAGTATTCATTACCAATACATTTTTGATCTTGGTTAATGATACCACTATTTCCATTGCAATTATACAGAGTGATTTGGTCCCCATGGGCCGTGATGCTGGTGAAAAGCTGTCTGTTGTTTCGTAGTCAACAACAATTTTATCCAATGTTTTATACTCTCTCATAGCATCAGTTTGTATTTCAGTTAGCAATGCAATTGTTTTGTCTTTATCCTTGTTGGATGCAGCACAAAAGATATTTATGATCAATAATTGATGAAGCATGGGTTTAGAAACAAACAATGTGATATTGAATGTTTCAATATTAAGGTCAAAAAGAAATGTCCATTCACTCCTCATTTAATTAAACAATCGTATGCTAATTTGATCAATTCTTTCATGTAAATCACAAAGCATAGTAAAGTGCAATAATTGATATCAATTGCAAAGAATATTGGTAACATTAGTGCAACAATATGTGTATTGATTGCAATAAATCCTGTCAATGGACACATTTTGTATAGTAACAGCAATGAGAATATCCAATGTGGTCTAACTTCCTTGTGATTGAATTCGATACTGATTAATAGGAAAATGACAATGCAGAATAACCCAATTGTATCTCCCTTAATCAGTCCCTTTCTTAGTGGAATATAGTAATATACACCATAATAATGCGAATACATGTTCATGACATGTCTCAAAAACCACTGAAGTTTCTTAAAGTCTGCGTATGACAGATTCAGGTCCAATCTGTTACACCATTTTGGATTGGTAAAGGTGAAGGTATTGAATAATCTCAGATTTCTCCACGTAAATGATATTCCAAATATTGATCTAGCAATTGTAAACAGATCACTGTTAGGTTGAAAGTTGAATGGGTTAATAACCAGACAACTATGTTCATTTTTCTTGATGAATATTCTCAGAAAGTAGTTTCCAGGTAGATCTGTCTTGCTGATTGTTACACCATGACTAGTGAAATCAAGGCATCTTAGTTTTTGTTTAAGAAGATCAGGATTGTCATGAACCAATAAGATTGTATCAGCAATAGTTGAAGAATACAAATGAGTAGTATTGGTTTGTAGTGTGCCTTTTTCAGGCTGTATAACACCAAATAATGATTCAGATGACATTGTTCTGTATCTTGTTCGTGGAATGAAGAAGCACAGTGTAGCAGCCATTAAACACATTATTCTGTATTGCATTCTGTTCTTTTTGAAATATTCGAATAATTTTTGAAGCAGATCCAATAACATTAGGGCCCCTTTAAATGCATGCACAAATAGACAAATTCTTTAGCATTCTTCCATTCATAATCATCACATATCACACACTATCCGTACTACAAAGTTACCACCATATCATCATACTAACCAAAATCACTATTAACTACTTTGTCTCAGCAATTCTAAAATGGTGTTTCAAACACACCAGGAGAAGTAAGACGTATGAGTTTTCTGAATGGAAAATGCCAAGCTACGTAAAGAGAGTCAAATCGCACTTCTCATTCCCAAGCAGCCATGCCATGTTTTTTGCCAAATATTTCTTCATCTTTCCCGCATACTCTACGTTTGTGATGTTACTGATTGGTACAGGAAGCAGATTGTATTACCAGCATCACACACCATTTGAAACTGTCTTTGCGATTGGAGTCGTAGTTGGTGTTGAAATGCTGATCTATTTGGCAAATAGGCTACTTTGATTCCAAGTATTGTTTAACCTGTTCATTTGCTAGTAATTCCATCCTATCCTTTTTATTCAGGTTTATTGTTAAATTGGTCCCGCCTATTATCTTCACTATTCCATGATCAACAAACTCGTTCAATAAGTCAACAATCATCTGTTTCTTACTAATCATCAATCTTATTTTAACAGCATTGAACAATTGATTCAGGTAGCAGTCTCCAATCTTCAGTAAATTGCAAAATATCATTTTTGATTTCTTTGAAACACTTTCTAGAACCATAAGTGCATTTGTTGTCTTACTGAAATATAGATCAATATCAATGGTTTCCTCTGCATAGTTCTCAAATGTGGTTAGATCCCTATAAATGAAATTGAACTGTTCTATGTCTTGCTTAGTAATTGCAAAATCAATATTTTCCAATGTGCCTATAATTCTGATGTTTTTCAGGTTTACAAACTCAAAAGCGCTAAAATTGAAATTGAGAATAATCAATGTCAACACATTACCACTTTCAGCTAGTTCGTTATCAATATCGTATATGTTGTTGTGTGTGGTGATTCCTTCTAACATCAGTTCCTCAATGATGTTCGATGTTTTCTGAAACCTAAAGTTAAATATATTCGTATTAGGAAATAACTGCTTAAGAATGTTCTGTTTGCATCCATATCCATAGAATAATATGTTATATTTCTTTAGCAGCATCGCATATTCATCTTTACATGATAGATGAAAGTCAAGAAGCTTGTTCATTTACGGTAAAAATGTTAAATTTTTGTCCCACCAAATGGCACAGACGTTGTTAATTTACAACAAGAAGACAGCAGGAAACATTCAGAAAACCATTAAAGATCTGATAAACATGCTTGAAGTAGTGGTAGAAAGTTCATTTGATGGACGAAAGGAGCTAAAGCTAATACCAATATTGATGGATACGAATGAATGTGGAAAGTGTATGTTTTTTGAATGCACTAAACGATTCAATCGATTCTGGATTGCAAACAGTGATGTTTCGTACAGATTCAACATTCTGGAAGCACAGAGCACATTCAACATGTGTAGCAAAGAGAACTTTCATTATAGGAGTGGATACCTGACTATTTTTAGTGATGGATTTGATGAAGAGACTAAAAGCGTACTTCAGCTCATATTCAATGACAGCAGAGAAAAGAAAGAACGAGCAATCCATTTTTATCAAGAAGATGGTGTAATTTATGTTACACACGTCTCCTTAATCACCAATGCTGAAATTGGGCCAAGATTCTCATTCAAACTAGAGAAGAAACTCAATGGCTGCTTTCAGGGTAAATCCACAAATTACGTCATTCCGCCTGAATAAAATATTTTGCAACCCCCGTGTTATGCTATTTTCAAAAGACACGTTGAAAGCATTTGCTGAATCCAAAGGTGTTGAACAGATGGACAATGATGCATATCGTGTATTAAGTCAAGACTTGGAATACAGAATCAAGGAAGTTTGTCAGGAAGCAGCCAAATTCATGCATGCATGTCATAGAACAAAACTAAGCACGACAGACATCAACAATGCACTGATAAGCAGAAACGTGGATCCTCTCTTTGGATACGAGTCACAGGACATTTTGATGTTCAAGGGCCTTCCCAGCGGGGCATATTTTGTTCCTGATGAGGAAATTGATCTAGAAGAGTATCTTGACAAGCCATTGCCAAAGATTCCGCTTAAGCCATACGTTCAGAGCCATTGGCTTGCAATTGAAGGTGTTCAGCCACCGATTCAGCAAAATCCAATCATGTTGGATAAGCCAGCACAAAAGAACGATCACATTTCCAATTTCCAAGAAGACATGATCATAAAAAAGCAGATCAAGCACAGATTAACAAAGGAACTGAACATGTATTTTGAGAAGATTCTCCAAGTAATGGACACTAATCCAGCCATTTCCATGGATTGTCTTGAAAATGAAACAGGTATTCAGCAACTGGTGCCATATTTCATTCATCAATTCAACACCGATCTTAGAAATGATATTTCCAATGAGAATAGATCCAAGACGATATGTCTGATGTACTACAGCCTTCTCAAGAACAAGTTTCTGTTCATTGATCCATATTTGCACGAAATACTACCGTCTCTTCTGACCTGTGTGATAGGCAGCAGTGTGACTGAAGACGTCCGTAATACGGCAATGGACGTTATTAGATACGTGTACGACCATTTTAGTTGTAGCTATCTGACACTGGCACCTAGAATTGTTAAGACATTGAAAACACATTGGGAAAATGAAAGCAAATCACCTGAAAGCAGAATTGCAGCAATAAAGTGCCTATGCCTGTTATCGCGTGAAATTGTGCAGGAACACCTTTCAAAATCTATTGAAAGCATCCAGAACGAAGAAGTCAAGAAAGCATCACAGGATTTCGTAAAGAATGCCTTGGTTGAGAATAAATAATTTTATTGGTTCCATAATCTATGAGTCAAAAAAACTTCAGAATTTTGAAAATACCAAAAGATCTTAGAACAAGGGAGAATAGATTCTACACATCCATTCCCATTATTCTGAACGACAGATTCGATCAAAACAGATGGACTCAGATGATGACAGACCTCAACAAAATAATGGAAAAAGCTGACGAATGGAAGTGGATCAATGTAACACGCATTCTGGTTCCTTTTCTTGGTGTTATACACTTCACAAACTACAAAAAGAGAATACAGAGATACATTAAGAAATGCAACGAGGAGTTAGGCAAAGCAGGAATAAAAATAATGGATCCAAGTGAACACAGTTACACAGAGATGGAGATTTGGGTGTACAACAACTAACCAATCATTTATTCTTACGAATAAAGACGCATGCAAAGAAGCCGCTGCTTATACCATCGTTTCGGCCTACACGAAGAACCTTATCACTAAATTCATAGGCTGGATCACCATGAGGGACACCATCAACATTAATTGTGTCCAATTCGTAGTAGCTGTTCTTCTCTAATGCTTCTTTTACAACGTCCTCTGCTTCTTCGGTGTGTAATGAACACACTGAGTAGACAACTCTTTTCGCATCAAATTTCAGTGCATGATTCAAAATCATGCATTGGAAATTCTGTAGCTTTGCGAGTCTCTCCGGATCTTTCTTGTAGTTGAAATGGATTCCTGATCCAGAGCATGATGGGTCCACAATCACATAATCAGGCTGAATTGATTTTGGGTCTGTCTTCAGAAAATCATTATTGTATAATTTCGTATTTGTTGCTCCATACTCTTTTATCATCTTCTTCAGGACGGTGAATCTACACCTATCTCTTTCATATGCGTGTATTACGCCTGTATTCTTCATCAAATCGACACAATGGGTTGTTTTGTTTCCTGGTGCAGCTGTTGCATCAATAACGGTGGACCCCTCTTCTGGTCTGAGTAAATGCACTGGTAGACACGATTCAAATGATTGTATTTTCACCAAATCATCCAATTCTGTTAAAACCTGCCTTTTAATACTCTCTGCTGAGTTTTCTTTACCACCTGTGATTCTGAATACGTTTGGAATTGGCGTCTTTTCATATTTGAATCCGGTCAGACTGTCTTCTGTGGTCTTCATGGTGTTTAATCTGATAACCACGGAATCATTTGGTTCTCTGAGCATCCTGTCTCCCATTGCTCTCATGAATTTCGCTTTATTTTCTGAGTTATCGATCTTGTTATTCAGAATATCACAAATTAGCACACATCCCAATGCCTCATTCTCCATAAATTCCGTTGTTTTATTTATATCAGCTAGCACTTCATAATTCGTCATGGTGTTGTTTAGAATTCCTACAAATCTGTTTGGTGACTTTCTTCTGTATATTTCTCTCTTTATTGTGCTTAACTTACTGTTTACTTTCTCAACTATTGAAGCAACGTCCTTGTAGAATTTTTGATTCTTTTTGCTTAGCTCTGTAAACATTTTTGGTAAATTTTGAAACAGTTTGTTTATGTGAATGACTAAGGAAAAAGAAGAAGCAAATGAGGAGACTGCACACCAGAAATCAAAGGAACTGAATGAAAACACTGCAATAATAAGAAAACAGATAGAAACACAAACGCAGCTGATTAGGAAAATAGAAATCGAGGCTGATATTGAGATGAACAGGTTCTCAACAAATCAGGAAATGTTCACCAGATCAGTTGAGAAACTTAAAAATGATGGAAGAAACATGCTGATTTGCTTTCTATTGATGATTGCGATCCTATTGGGGAGTATGTTGAAAAAGGTATAAGAATGACAGATTTGAATCTATTGGTAACCTATCTCACTCGATAATAAAATCAAGTGAAGTTGTTTAGACTGATTGGTTGTTTACTTCATTTTTTGATGTTTATAAAACCCCTTATGGACTTCGGATTTATGAATGACTACAGTCAGCCCAAGGAGTGGTGGCTTAAGCCTGTCAAATATCCAAAAAAGTCAAAGGAAAACTTCTCAAGCAAGACTATGCTTCCACTTTCAATACTAAGCGACTTGACCATTTTGAACCTACCAGCGCCGTACATATTCGAAATAGCACATGAAAACAAAATATTGAGGACAAAGTGCACTGTAGGCAACTTCATGGATTATGAAGGTGAAGTAATCATGCCTCTCTGGATGTGGGAGCATCTTGGCCTGAAAACAGCCAAATTTGTAACGATTTCGTATGTGAGAGCACCCTGTGGTAAAAAAATCAAACTGATGCCCCATTCATCCAATTTTCTTAAGGTGGAGAATCCCAAGGCTGAACTTGAGACAGCACTGCGTAATTACGGTGTACTGACGCTTGGTGATGAAATACGACTCAACTTCATTGATTTCAAGAACATGGCATTTACAGTCACAAACATTGAACCAGACGAAGAAGGCTCCGTGTACATCGTGGATACGGATTTGAATGTGGAATTTGAAGAGCCACTTGGATACAGAGAAGAACAGAAAGATGAACGTACTGTAATGAAATACTGTGATGTTGCTGAGAAAGAAGATGAAAAGGGAACCAAGGCATTCAAACAAAACGGCCTAACGCTCTTTCTTGACTTTGAAATGCTGAATAAATAGCTTCCTTTATTCCTTATAATTTGACATCATCTTTTTGTAAGTCATGAAAAGGCGTGGAGAATGCTTCTGTGACTTGAATGATTTCAGTATCTGGTAAAATGTGAATTTGGATGCAGATAACTCAATGAAATTCTGCACAAATACTTCTGCATCATCAGGTGGGCATAACAGAATCTTCAGGTAATTCTTTATCTCACGCATATGTGGAATGATTCTGTGTTTATGCTTTAAATATGATTCAATTCCGCCAATATCTTCGACTATTTGCTCGCATATTGCACTATCATATTTAAATGATGCTATTTGAATGAAGAGCTGCCCCATTATCAACTCAAGAAGTGCTATTTTCACCATTTCATCAATATTTGATTCAAAAATCATGTTTTTCTCGTACCAGGTTATAAAATCACTGCAGTTGTTTGTGTTAGATTGAATTAGAATGAAATTCTTCTTGATTCTCTTATCAATCTCCTCTAATTGCAACTTTTCCAGCTTATTTGTGTATTGGTTGATACGTAAATCATAATCAGTAACGTATTTCTCGCATATAAATTGATTCAAGTCTTCTGCTGTTTGATTAACGTAATATATCGTATTCAGAACAGTTGCACATCCATTAATATCTTGTTCAATGTAGACATGCTTGATGATATCGATCAGGTAGAAATCAAGTGCTTTAAGAAATCCCTTCACCAGTGTGATGTCATCAAAGTGCAGCACTTTCTCTAGAATAAACTGTGATTCTCTGAAAAACTCAATAAACAGCTTGATGATGTTCATCTCTGTCTCATTCTGTTTGTAGTTGACTGATTGAAACTGTTTGAATCTCTGGTTGAGAAATAGCAGAAACCTGGTAATAAAGATACTGCTTAGCATTCTATAATGAATGCACTTCTTTTCTGATTCTGAGCTATTACCGCAACATCCATTATTTAGCAAGAAAGATCCTGTTTTGATTTCGAATGAAATTGTATCAAGCAATCCGATGCAATATTCACTCTCTTCTATTTTCTGGCTGCAAAAACAATCAGAAATCTTCTGTTTGAGTGTCTTCTGCATATTCACAAACAATATCAGTTTCAGGTTCCATGTTCCTGGAAACGTGTAGTATTTTGCACCAAATTCCTGAATGACTCTTTCCATTCTCTTGTACATTTCTGAGAGATCTTCAAATGATCCAAATCGAATCTGTACAAATGTAACAAACTCACTGGACTTCTTTGCAATCAAATGGGAGACAATCAGTTGTTTGATTTCTTGCCTAAATTTGCTGTCCAATTCTTGCACAATAAACATCAAGTTAGCTGGCATATTCTCGTCTGAATGCAAGAAATACGTTATCTTCGTTTCCAAATACCGTTTTATCTCCTCTAAATCTGCATCCGATAGCTTCTTCGTATTATTTAGTATCCCCTTTTTGAAATGCCCAGACCTGACAACCTCAAGAAGCTTCCTGTAATCGTTCATTTTACATAAATTCTTCAGTAAACTGTTCATACGAAACAAAACAATCAATTTAAAACAAACAAAACAAACAATTGATGTGTTTCTTCTGAGAAAAATTTGTCTTAATTTATCCCATTTTGGATGCCAGAATCAGAAAGCGAAGAAAATGAATACGGCGATTTATGGATTGTTAAATTTGAAAAACTGAAGGAACACACATTTTTGGAGCGAATCCCAGACCACTTTCTTGAAGACAGATTCAACTTGGTTAATCTGAAGGAACAGGTGGATGATTTCCCTGAGCTACACAGGGCAATATTAGACCAAGGACCTTCCATGGACTTCGAATCCGAATGCAAATTGTATTTAATAATCCATAGACGATACATCTTGTTCAATAAGAATGGATTGAACGAGGTGTTTTCAAAGGTAAAGAACAAATTCTATGGCGTATGCTCAAAATATGGCTGTAAAGAAGGTGCTATGATACCGGTGGGGCTTTCCAATGATTTTGGTAGAGCAAAGACCAAATTGTATTGCAACTCATGCAAGGACATTTACGAACCAAGGGGATACCTGAAAAAGTTGGATGGATCAGCATGGGGAACAACACTGTGCCCATATTTGTTAGTGGCAGATCCCAAGTTCTTTGACCAGGTAAACACCAAAACATTCAAACCAAGGCTGTTTGGGTTTGATGTGGAGCCACTCGATGTTTCGTCAGACTCATCAAATTAAACCAAATTGTCCATTTTGTCTATTTTTGACACCTCATGGAGGAGATAAACGCATATGAAATAGAAGAGAAATTTGGATTCTACAGATACACGGGGATGGAAGAGATTCCAGGCTGGCTGTTGAACTACCAGGTCAACAAGTACACAGAGAGCATGTGGACGTCACTCTACTTCGTGAAGGAGGATGGATCAAGTTTCAAAATTAGTACGAGGTTTTACTGCTCATTTTTGCTTGAAACAACCGACAATCACAGCGTAACAGAGATGCTGCTCAAGAGATACGAGAAGGTCGTGTACAAAATTGAAGAAAGAGAAAAAATCAACTTGAAAAACTACAACCATCTGAATCTACCAAAGACAAAATATCTCAAGGTGTTTTGCATGCATGAAACTGGCATGAATGAGTTGTTAAAGGATATCAAAGACATGCTGTTTGAAAAGAGGAAGCACAACTCGGAGACATTTAGAACAGAAGAGCACAACACGGAAGTGCTTACGTGTATTACAGGTCACTATGAATCAGATATTTTATTTGATACACAAGCAGCCAATAATATGAACATTCGATGTGGTCTCTGGTACAAAGTGCGATATGATGGTGATCAATATGTGATAATTCCAGAACCAGACAATATGAGCTATCCAAGATTAAGAATTTTTGCATTTGATATTGAGACATTCAAGTCACCGCTGATGTTTCCTAAAGCTGAGGTAGATGAAATAATGATGATTTCAATGCGAACAGAGGCAGCTGGATTTCTGATCATCAATAGAATGTATTGTGGCCAGGAAATAAGCGGATTTACGTACTCTCCCAAACCAGAAATGGCGACCGATTTCGTTGTATTCAACGAAGAAAACGAGGAAGGTGTTCTGATCAAATTCATAGAATTGATTCAGCAAATCAGGCCACACATCACAACGACATTCAACGGTGCATTCTTTGATTACGAATTCATTGAAAAGAGACTGTGCAAATTGGATTTATCCCTGGAAGTCCTAACAGGAATCAGAAAAGTTGGAGACTACTACAATGCAGCACATATGGTGCATTTGGATTGCTATCTCTGGGTCAAAAGAGACTCGTATCTCCCAGCATCCTCACAGGGATTGAAAGCAGCCACTAGAGCCAAATTAAAATACGAGCCAGATGAAATTGATCCAGAAGAAATGGTTAGGTGTGCAATGGAAGAGCCACAAAAGATGGCATCGTATTCGGTTTCTGATGCAGTTGCAACATACTTCCTCTACATGAAGTTCGTACATTCACACATCTTCTCATTGTGCTCACTGATTCCACTTCCACCTGATAAAGTGCTCACGAGGGGATCAGGAATGCTCTGTGAAGCACTGCTGATTTCACAGGCTGAGTTGTTTGATGTGCTGATTCCATCAGTTCAAAAGACAGAAAAGCTAGCATTTCACAATGGTCGTGTTGTTGATAACCTGACTTATGTTGGTGGACATGTAGAGAGCCTGAAAGCAGGCGTATTCAGAGCAGACTTCTTACACACATTCAAATTTGATAGTGGAATTATCGAATTGATCAAAAACAACCTTGATGATCTACTTGAAGACTACAAACAGGAACCTGAATACGGAGACGTAAAGAAGCAACTGATCTCGAATCTCAGTGATTGCAAAGGGGAAATATTGGAAGAAGGTGCAATCTACCATTTGGACGTAGGTGCCATGTATCCGAATATCATTTTGACTAACAAATTGCAGCCAGTTTCAATAGTGAATGAAGAGGCGTGTATTCGATGCGACTACAATGACGAGAGCAACAGGTGCAAAAGAAGAATGAATTGGGTGAGTAGAGCGGAATATTATCCACCAACAGCGATGGAAGTAACCAACATTGTGGAACAGCTGAATAAAGAGGCATTCTACGTCTATGAAAATACGAAGAACAAGAAGGTGGAAAGAAAGGTGCCATTTTCTGAATTACCCATTCGAAGACAAACAGCCATTTTGAAGCAAAGACTTGATCAATATTCAAAGACAATTTACAAAAGATCAAAATGTAAAGAAGAAGTGATGCAGGGATCTGTGGTTTGCCAGAGGGAGGTTCCGTTCTATGTGGACACTGTCAAACTGTTTAGAAATCAAAGATACAAATATAAGGCAGAACACAAGGCAGCGTGTAAGGTTGCAGATGAAAAACCAACAAAAGAGAACAGAGACAAATCATCAATTCTCAATTCACTACAAATTGCATACAAATGCATTCTAAACAGTTTCTACGGGTATGTGATGAACAAGGGAAGCAGATGGTGGTCGATAGACATGGCAGCCATAACATGCAGAGTAGGTGGCCAGATCATCATCAAGGCGAAATCATTTATCAACGGAATTGGAATTCCACTTGAATTGGATACAGATGGAATTTGGGCTGTGATACCAAATAAGTTTCCATCAACAATCAAAATAGGCAACAGGACGGTGTCACTCCTAAACGAAGCATTGAACTATTTTGTATGCAAAATGTTTACTAATGATCAATATCAGGAACTGATTGACAATGAGTATGGAACAAGGCGAGAAAACTCAATATTCTTTGAGATTGATGGCCCATACAAAACAATGGTGATTCCAGCATCAGTTGAAGAGAACAGGCTGCTTAAGAAGAGATACATCGTATTTGATTTCAACAACAACATTGCAGAATTGAAGGGATTTGAATTGAAAAGAAGAGGCGAATTGAAGTTCATCAAGAAATTCCAGGAAGACCTGATTCAAAAATACTGCCTTGGATCAACATTGAAAGAGTGCTACAATGGATTAGCGGACGTGGCCAAATACTGGCTCAATATAATCGACACCAATGGAGCCAATTTGGATGACAAATCGTTGTTTGAATTGTTTTGTGAATCAAAGAGCATGTCCAAGGATGTAGGTGATTATTGCACGAAGAAATCAAATATCCTGAGCACAGCAAAGAAGCTCGCTGAGATGCTGGGGGATGACGTGCTTAAGGAGAAGTTAAAATGCGAATTCATTGTCACAAAGTATCCTGAAAGTGATTCAACTGCTGATAGAGTGATTCCTGTGATTGTATTCAAATCAGCAGAAAAGGAATATTACTTAGAGAAATGGATTGGAAAAAAGAAGTCGTATGAAGTTAGAGACCTGATTGATTGGGTGTATTATAGAAAGAGATACACTATGATCCTACAGAGAATGATCATTGTACCAGGTTACTTTCAAGGAATACGAGGATTATTCAAAAACATCGAATGTCTAAAGTGGATGGGAGAGAAGAAACACGACTATTTTGGTACAGAAAAAGACATCGAGGACATCAAAATAGACACCACCATGTTCTATACCAAGAACAGTAGCATTGTTGAGCAGGTTGAATCGGAAGAAGAGATGGTTGTGGAGGAATCAGAGCACAAAAAGCCAAAAACAAGCACAAACCCACGAGACTACAAGAAAATCAGCAAATACATCAAGGCAATGATGTCAACATGGACTGAATTCTACATCAAAAGAAGCAAATCAACAAAAAGGGCGTATAGAATAGAAGATGATGGAACAAATATCACATTTCATAATGATGTTGGAATAACAACAACGCAAGAACACAGACACAGATTGATATTGGAAGTCAATGCATTGAAATACTTTGATCACTTACCACGAAAACAGTTTCATATGATGTCAGGTTGTTGCAAGGAATGCGTAGTGATGGAAGTCAACACCAAAGAACTCAGGGAGTACACAGAAGACTACTTCTTTGATCATTTTAGTATCAAAAACACCTACAACAACATTGATCCAATTCTGCAGTGCATAGTTGACAACAATTTTGATTTAGGGATATTTGAATATTTCACGATCACATCAACAATTTATCAGCAGCAACCAACATTCTTTGTGACTGATGGTAAAGGAGAGTTCAAGACGTATGCAAAGAACAACTTTATGGCTGGTGTAGGAAGCATCAAAATGTTTCTCAAGGACAATATCAAAAAATACAGGGCAGCATTCACAAATCCAAATGACAACAAGGCAATTGAGTTGATTCAAAATAGCAGAGAATACATTCCGTTTATGACAGATAACAAGACACCGAACATGTTGGGAACACTCAGCAACCTGGAAACCATACACAGAAACCTACACCAAAAAATGAAGGATTCTGCTGAAATAGTGTTAGCATTGAATCAGCTAACTGGAATTCCAATTCAGAACATCGATAAGAACATTGTTCTAGATACATTCTTCTACAAGACAATGATGAATAACAACATATTGATAAAACCAAATACAAACAAGGAAATGCAGCAACCATTCAGAAGTGAACTAATTAGACCAGGATATTATGACAGGTTCACCATACAAATTGAAATCAGTGGATCAGTGTTATTTGCAATCATAGAATATGATGCATTTCTTAAGAATAAGAACTTTGAAGGTGTAAACACCAAAGAGTTTCAGGAATTGCGTAATTTCATCAAGAACCTGGTTCTAAAGAGTGCTGAGAAACACAAGGGAGCAATGTTTCTACTCAACAAAGTGAGCAAGTGGCTTAAGACAGAATCCATCTACGTTAGCAGGGAATTGAGAGAAACAGTGGAAATATTACATCAGCAATATCTGGTGAATTTGTCACAGAAATTGAAAGAGAAGCAGATTGAAACATTCTGCCTGACGAAGGAAATACTCTTTGTGAACACGAACAAAATCAATCAGGAACAGACAAACAAATTTATAGCATTTTTATGCAAGGAAATCAACCAAATTGAAGGATACGAAATGGCCAACATTGAAGTAGTCAGAGTGTTTGATAAGATTGGATTTGTATCACCTGAACTGTATGTGTACGAAAGGAGTGGTATACACTACCTGAGTGTGGAAGGATACACGCTACCTGAAAGCATACTTTCAATGTATTTCAGCTCCAAACAGATCGATAACTACTCAATTTATGACATCATTACCAGTATGAATGCAGAATCTGCAAAGCTGCTGCTTAGAATTCTGTCATATAAGCGAGATACACACGGATTGGTTTCAAATTGCTACAAGTTGCTGAAGATATCTGAATTCAATCAGGCTAAGCCAATTCAGCTCAATCTTTCGATATTCTGCCAGAAATGTGATTCTGAGTGCTATTTGAGAGAACACTGTACAAAATGCCTGAGCAAATTCGATAGGAATCTGGTTGAAGAAGAGTGTTTGAAGTATTTGGAGTATTGCTGGTATCAACAGGTTGAAGGAGACAAGTATTGTACACGCTGTGATAAGATTGAAGAACGAAGACTCAAAGAATACTGCAATTGTGGTGGTAAGTTTGAATTCAAGAACTACATGGATGAAATGATCAGGTTAAACAGCTTCGTGAGGACAAAGAACTTCAACAAGAAGTTTGAGGAGATTGTGGGATTTTTCAACTAAATTTTACTGCTATGTTGGAACAACAAGATTATGGATGTGTTGTATTGGATGAAAGTGAAAGAAGTCTGATTATTGCGAAGAAAAATGTATTCAGAGTGGATGTAACAAGCTGTTCTGATGGATTTGGAATCAATTTGAAGCAATATGAACATAATGTCTCATACAGCAAAAAGGTTGCTGAATTTATAAGGTCTGTCAAAATAAAATTCAATTTGAGTATCAAAATAATCAGCAAATACGCGGATGATGAGCTATTGGATATTTTGAGATTTATAATTGCAAACAGACTGCAGAACAAGTAGAATCACTTACTTTTAGTAAATAGCTGGCCATAAATGTGTGTATTGACTGAATTAAATGGATCAATTTGCGTATTATCCAATAATTCTATTTCCAACTCATCAGTGTCAGTTCTACAGATCAATTCCTTGAAAATTCGTTCTTTCAAACCTGGAATATTTGATAAACCACCAACCAACAACACTTTCGTGATCTTGAACTGTTTTGTAACGTTCTCAAGCATTTCACTAAGTCCCATTTCTTGAATGTTCAGAATCATTGGATTAAAAATGATCTCAGGCCACTTTATCAACTCAACAGCCACACAATTCCTGTTGATATTTTCACCGCGTAATATCTCAAATGTGCTGGCGTAGAACGGAATGAAGGGCGGATCAAGTGCTTTGATCTCTTCAGCCTCTCTGTTCAGATCGTTAAGGAGTTTCTGCTCCATTTCCATATCCTCTGCTTCGAGTATTTTATCAAGCAGGTTGAGTTCTTCATCAGTGAGGTGGCCTTCTTTGTATTTTATGACAAATTCAGATGTCTTTTTGTTTCTTGCGTTCTTCCTTAGACCCTCTCTGTCTTTCAGTCGCCTCTTCATTGTCTCAAATCGCTTCTTTTTGTTGTTCAAATACAGCACCAAATCATCCGCCTTCTTCATCTCATCAGTATTGTTATCAATAATCTCAGTCATTTGTGCCAATGTCTGCGTTATTTTCATCTTGATTCGTGCCATTGTTGAGAAGAACAGTAGTTTGTGTCTCTTCTTGTTGCTTATTTCTTCCTTGCTCAAATCTGCATCATTCTTTTCAATTAAATCGTAATCAATTTCAGGTACTGTAATTTTGTTTGTTTTTGGTGCTATCTTTTTCTGTTCTTCTATGGATACATTCTCTTCACTCTTTTCTTCTTCCAAAAAGAGTGTCTTGCTGTAATCACCATCAGACATTCGCTCCAAGATTTCTAGTGCTTCTTTCCTGTAATCGAGTGAAAACCTGGTTTTAAAAAGCAATCCACCAAATTCATGCCTGTATTCTTTGAATCTCAATTGAAGCGTGTTTTTGATGTATCCAAGCATATCTGCACCACCAAACTGTAACTTTTGTAGATAGCCGATATTGTTCTTTTCAGCTACAGCCAGAAGCACATTGGTGTGTGATAGGCTCACAATCAGGTACTGTGCATCGTTGTTACACTTATTATATGGTAGCATGAAGTCATAGGTGAGTTTGATTTGCCTGAAATTGTATTTTTCAAACAGAAACTCAACCAAAGCCTCGTTTGTTGGAGAATGTGGCGTAGTAGTTAAAATTAAGCTTCTTTTGTGTTTCTTGCCAAATTCAATGCCAAGATGTTCAAAGATACGATCGAATGTGGATTCAAGAACTTCGAAGTTCACAATCACATCGTTTTCAAACATAGTGGGTCTTGTTGCGCTGGAAAATGGTTCAAATTCCACCTTCATTTTCGATTTATAGATTTTGTTCGGTGCAACAAAGCATAGATCATCTATGAAGCCAGCCTTGATCTCATATGTCCCGTTGTCGATTACAATCCATTCAGCATTGACATTCTTAGGCTTTTTGATAAAAACTGTCTGTTTCGCAGCTTCAAATTCCATGGGTTGATTTAAGCAATTTACTGAAAAATAAGCTTAATTTAGTTAAATGCGAAATAATGAACAGTTTATGGTTAAATTTAAACAAAAGAAGACTGTTAAACAAGTTGAGAAGACAAAAAGCGTTGATAAAACAGCAGCGGTCTTTTTCAAAGATGGATTGTTTGGAGTGTGTGTATATGACAATGATTATCACATCTATGAGAACGAATATGCTGGTTTCTCATGTCAAAATCTGTTAACTTGCATAAAGAAGCTTGAAATTAAGCTTCTTTTAATTCCAGCAAACCTGGTACATCAAAAGATTGAAATACTCAAGCAATACCACGGATCAATATTGAAAGCTGTATCAACCACAAATATAAATCCAAAGTTCAATAATGTAGATCACATACTGGGCTACTTTGCCTTTAATATGCTCACTGATTACAATAAGCATTACGAACTAGAAAACAAGAATGGTTTTGTGAGTATTAATAGCAGTCACTTACTATATGAACACTACAGTCACACTATGAACTACATTGCATCTACATCACAGACAAACCTGGA
Organism: Enterospora canceri; assembly: GCA_002087915.1. Classification (NCBI taxonomy): domain Eukaryota; kingdom Fungi; phylum Microsporidia; family Enterocytozoonidae; genus Enterospora; species Enterospora canceri. The sequence goes on from LWDP01000003.1 coordinate 76,577, forward strand.
AATATCCAAATTACTCAAATTTACAAACTATTGTTACACAAAAATAGGAGCAGAGAAGCTTAAAACATGGTTATTGACACCGTTCACTAGTCAAACAGCTCTATCAGAAAGAAACAGGTTACAGAAACAACTAATCAAACAAAAACAGTACATAACAAAAATATTAGTAACCCTAAAACGAATCAATTTTGACAACCTAAGTCATACTGATGCCGATCTGCTGTTACACCAAGCAATAGTTCTCAATAAAGCTACCAAAACATACTACAAATTGCAGCAGTTTGAGAACAAAGACAGGTTTCTGCTCAAAGAAGACAAATCATCTGCGTATTTGCACAACACTTTCATTCAAAAGCGACTTGATCTCGTTGCAGTGGCATTGGCCAACAAATTGGACATCCAAATCAAAATTGTATTCATTTCTCAGGTTGGATTTGTGCTAGAAAGTGCACAACTTGATGAATTCACAACCACAAGCTGCAATCAATCATTAAGGAACACCACAGCACATGGTAGCACGATACCATTCACGTACAAGAGCCATCAACTTGAACAGATCTATTTCAAGATCAAGGGAGTTTATTACTACAAAACCAATGAAATGAGAGAATTAGATAAGAAATACGGTGATATATTTCTAGAAAACAAGAAGAGAGAGCTAAAGAACACAAAGAAACTCCTCGACAAAATGGAGAAACTTGAAATGATGCATCTTTATGAATATGTCTCTGAAATATAGTGTTGTGATTAATTGCGCCAATACTTTTTTTATGAATCAAGTACCCTAACAAATAGAAATTTTGAGGCTGTAAGTTACTACAGAGATCACCATACAATAAATTTTATTCTTAAGATGCGTGTATTATTGAAAACTAAGATAGAATATGTTACTTTCAACCAATATTATGCATACTATATACTCGCTAAGGGGGGAAATTGAGAGGATCAATTGCGCCAAATTCCACATGCATTACAACGCTCTAAGATAGCTACATTATATGCATAATTATATCAATATACACTAGGAAGAGCA
>LWDP01000030.1:0-57523 GCA_002087915.1 Enterospora canceri
AGTACCTGTTATAAACTAAATGTGTATGTTTAGTTCTTTATTATGGGGTGCACCTAGATGGTTTTCGACAGTACAAAGATGCTTGATCTACGCTCTTGTACTTCATCAAACACAATAGCAGCCTTTCAAAGCCTAATCCATATCCACCGTGCGGACTTGGACCATACTTTGACATATCCAAATACCAATAATATGGCTTTGGATCGATTCCTTCTCGTTTGAATCCTTCCATAAGTTCCTCATAAACTGTGTGCCTCATTGAACCACCCACAATCTCGCCCATTCCGGGAAACAGGAGATCACATGCTTCTGTTTCTGTTCCATTCTTTGCGACATAGAATGGTTTGTGATCTACTGGAAATGAAGTCAAAAATAGTGGTTGATTGTTTGCATAATGCTTAATCAAATACTTCTCAGATGCATCTGCAATGTCATCTCCCATCTTGTATTCAGTTCCATCTGTCTTCATATGCTTCTTACTGTATAGAAATTCAATGGCTTCCTTGTAAGAAATCCGTTTGAATTTCTCATCACTCAGCACAACTGGTTCGAAACCAGGATAAACCTTTTTTATTTTCTCAAGCATGGATTTGTAAAAGACTGCTGATGCTTTTCTAACCAATGCTTCGATTTGATCCATAAGGGTACTAAACGTGATGTCTACCAATTCTGCCTCGACGTGTGTGAACTCACTCAGGTGTCTAGCAGTATTGCTTTTCTCTGCTCTGTAACTTGGCATTATGCAGAATGCCTTTCCACATACAGGCGCAGCTGTCTCAAGATAGAGCTGGCTTGTTTGCGTCAAATATGCATTGCTGCCATAGTAATCAAGCTTGAAAAGTGTGGCACCACCCTCTACCTGCGTCTGTACCAGTGTTGGTGGTGTAATTTCAGTATAGTTTTCACTCCAATAAAACATCCTTAGTGATTTTAGCAATTCGCTCTGTGCCTGTAAAAACAGGCTTCTTTCTTTCAACCTTAGTCCCAGATGAGCAAAATCAAGTAGCTTGTCCTTCTCACTATCCTTATTGAGAGGGAAAGATGGTGCCTGATGTCCTCCATATACTGAATATGCATCTACAGTTATTTCGAATTCAAAAGAATCTTTCCCTTGGTTCTTTGAAACTGTTCCAAAGACCATCACTGTTGTTTGAAGGCTAAAGGTTACGCTCTTCTTAATGAAGCATTTGACTGTTTCAAATTGAGATGTTAACTCAAAGAAAGAGTTACTCTTACCGCTTCTACTGCTTGTTACCCAACCAAATACAGCCACCTTCTTATCAATATGAGAAGAGCACACTTCATGCAATCTGAATTTGGTGTACGCATCTTGTTTGACCTCATTGACGTTGAAGTCTTCTATTTTAATCCTTTCAAGACACGCCTTAACTTTCTCAGTTCGTGGATCCTTTGTTGCCATTGTATAGGGTAAATTTTGCAGGTTTTTAACACATATTAAATAAAACAGCATATTTGTGTTTAGTTGTGCCTAGTACTTGTTGCAGGGACAGCATATAATTCGTTTAAAAGTGTCGAACAAACAATGATTTGATGATTGATCAAACAAATAATAAATACAAATATAAGGGTTCAGATGAATCCATCGTCAAGCAAACACCTACAACTAAGAAGAGTAGTGGACATAAGGTGGCAGTGAACTCGATTAATACGAAAGTCCTCCAGGGAAACGATAACAATACTATGTTAAATGGATTAATGTGTTGATATTGATGAGTTTTTATCCATTGATTTCGTTTAAGCTGAAATTTTATTTTGCTGCATTATAAAATATGCAGTAGGTCGATAACCATTGTAAAGCATCATCTGCTTGTTCATACTTCCAAATTAAGTGCCATTGGCTTATTTATTGCGTAAGATGGAAAGTTGATTTATGTTCGATCTTAGTGGAAAACTTAGTCATGTTGCGGTTTGTAACAGTTGTTATCTGATGCCTCGGTGTCTTCAACGGGTTTATCAGTCTTCTTAGGTGTTTTCATTTACTGATCGTGGGGTTCAAAATCCCTCTCTATCTATAACTCTAATTGTTTACTTGTTTCTTAATAAACAATCATTCAGCTTATTATATGGTATACTGCAGCGGTTTCACTTTTAGGCGTAGCACGAATGGCTATCGCCACATTAACAACTTCAAATGATACATTTTCCTGTACTAATTGAGATATTCAGGGCAAAAATAGTTAAAGAAATAACGACCTGAATATTTGAAGTTGTGATCTATTGTGTGTTTGTTGGTATAAAATGTATCACGATAGCTGTTTTCTCATTAAACAATCACGTGAGAAGTTTCTAACAAAATGTGTATTCTAGTTTATTGGTATTTGTGCATTAGAAAAAAAGCAGGTTTTAATACACGCAATACTAGCACAAGAACATAGAGATTCAATTGTATAGTAGTCTTTTAGGTATGCGATCAACGCATTTACATTATCTGGTTTTGTATCTTGTTTTCTCCATTTCGTGTCAACACCAGCACACAAGACGCCTTATTTCGCCTATGAATGGTAACACGGACTGGTTTCGTACCACATTTCTTAATCGCCTTTGTGATGTAATATCTGATCTTCTTTCTTGTTCTTTCTGACATACCTTTCTTAGAAAGAGTCACTGGCTCATTTGACATATCGGGATTCACCTTGTCATCGACTTTGCCCAGGTCTCTCACCTGAATGTATTTCGTAAGTTCAGATATCGTTTCATGTGCTTTCACGTACTTCAATTTGTTTCTCTCTGATTCTGCAGTACACTTCTTCAGTAACTCATTCTTTTCATTAACTTCAACTTTTAGCTTTTTCAATGCAACAAGTAACGTTCTGAGATTGTTTTTAGCTTCTTCAAGGTCTTGTTTGGTGCTCTCAATCTGTACTCTGCTCTCCATGAGCTCATCGTAGAGTGCACCATTGCTTTCATTAAAGACGTGCTTTGCTGCCTGAAGCTTAGGCTTAGTCTTCGTAATCTGATCAATATTCTTAACCTGTTTTACCCGAGCAGTTTGATCTACGATCTCAGTTAGCTCTGGTTCCTTCTGCTGTTCTTCTTGAGTAATTTCCTTAGTAATCTGGGCTATCATTGAACCCTGATTCATCTCTTCATTTGCTGACACGTCACCTGGCTTACATTTCTTACCATTGCCAAGTGACGCACAATACTTGTTCTCCTCGTGTATGCCTTCATCTGACGGTTCCTTCACGAACAACACGGTCTCGTCAATCAAATTGGCCCGTGTCTCGGTCTCCTTGTGTTTATTCGGCGGCAGTTCCTTAACCATGGGTTATTTATTTTGAATTTATTTTAAGCAATAGTAAATAAACACTGTGCATAAAATAACATAACCCTAATTTAGAAGAATAAGTAAGAACAATAAAAATAGAAGATATGTATGTCATTGAAAAGAATATGGCTGTGGAAACTATTGATATGTCGGAGTATACTACATTCAATTTAATAACAGCATAACATTGTTGGAATTTGAGAAAACCGTTATGGTGACATTCACTATTGTAGGCAATGCTTGGTTAAATATATGTAAAACAAGCGTATACTAGAAAAAGGAAATCCTATGAATGTCGTGAAGATTATGTCTGTTCCAATTTTAAATAACCATACTAGAGCTCATGCTAATAATATTAATTTACCATACTATGTTTCTTTTCTAAATAAATATCTTGACGATTTTAAAACATTTTATTATTACAAAAACAACACATTTCACTATATAATTGCTCATTTTTCATGCCATGAATGAATAAAAACATTTAGAGAACTAGGACCAGGTTCTTTTATTTTTACTAAGAAAATATCATGGAAAAAGGGATCTTAAAATGAAATGGTGAAAAAGAGAGTTGGTTCAGAGAACCAAATATATCAAGATCTGGAAAGGTTTTTAGGTTTGCCGATTTCACACGATATTAATAAACATCCATTTATCCTTAATTCTATATTGCATACCATATTATTATGCACAATAACATCAATTTTGTATTTAAATATTTATCAACAAACGAACAACAAAACCAAACGAACTATACATTTTGATAAATAAGCACAACAATATAAATGACACATTAAAAACACAATAATAACCATTGCCAAACATCCAATTATATATTCAATGTAATACCTACGTAATAGAGTAATGATAATAAAATAATTCAACCGTCTTTTAATTCATTTATAAGATATTGCTATAAATAAATGTTGAAAAATCCAATTAAATATATAAATAAGTTTGTACGAGTATAAAGAGAAATACATTACAACGCAAATAAATACTAAAACTAAAATATGTAAGAAAATACAATATATACTAACTTTAAACACCAAATTTATGGTCAAATGGATAACTAACTAAAATATTTGTATTTAAACCTTGATGATTTGATTTTACAAAATTTAAATATTTCAATTTACGTTTGTCCATTTTTAATGATATACACAATATGCACCTAATTTAATATATGTTATATATCACATAAAAGATGAGTAAAAGATGAACCCTTATAGTTAAAAAGATATTAAACAAAAATAATTGCAGAATACACATGTGCATTATAATAAAACTAGAAGATACAATATTACTAATATATTCCCGTACCAAGGTGAATCATAAAAAACATTTTAATTCCAGGTAAATGAAATATAGAAAAATGGTAATAAAAATATATGACCCAGAAAAAGTTCATTAATGAGCAAAATAAATTATTATATAGTAATTGAAACATCTAACAGCAATAAACAAAAAAATTATGTGTACAAATGCTAATATACTTTTATTTTTTAATACTATGTTGTTACGCATATATTACTTTCTATTTTACAACATTTGTTTGAAAAAAAACTGTTTTTCATTTTAGAATATTATAGCAAACATATATTATAATTTATTATCATTGTGATATTCATAAATTTTTACAAGAAGAAAAGTGCAACATGTTTAATACAATTAATAACCTCAAAGAAAAATAGTGAACAAGATCATAACTCTAATATTTAGCTATGAGAATCGATTCATATATATTTTCGAAGCTAGATATAACACTGTGATGCAAAAACTATCTATTCCAAATAAAAAGAAGTTTCTTTTCACCATAAAAACAAAACCATAACCTAAAAATATATCATCTACAAAAAATAACTATATTGATATTGAAATACAGACACTCTATTTGTTTTTTTTTTCACGCCATAGCAATAAGAATGGATAGCATACGATGGAATAATTCAATGTTTAAAATCTAATCAGATACACAACACAATATTTACGTTATAATACGATTAAATAAATGCATAGAAGTAAATTATGTAATCTAAAGATTCAAAATAATATTATGTTATTTATACATCTGCATTGTTTGAAATAGAAATAGTTTTAAATGAATTATAACACATTTTTATTTAGCCTAGACGTTGACTTATAATATCAATATGAAAACATGCTTAAACCATAATTGTTTAAACATCTAAAACAATGTGTTGAATATCTAAAAACATAATTTTCTGTATTTACAATTTATATCATTGGTAAACAGTTATATATTGTTCTACAATGTATGCAAATAAAATTTCTGTAACTATACAATTTACTTGCCTTTTGCATTTAACAACGCCTTGCATCCAATTGTTCACTATACTTAAAAAAATAATGATATATGCGATATGTTGAATAAATAGCCGCTTAATGTATACTAGCAAAATTGATTCATAAAGTTTTAGATTACGTATACTATGCCTATATTTGTATTATCATTCGCTAAATTTATAATTATTTATACTTAATCAACTTATAAAAGCAAAGAGTATGTTTGTAAATTATTTGTTATTTATATACGTCATAAAGCTTTAAAATTTTACAGTATAAACATTATTGTGGTGCAAATCTAGATATAGTATTGGTTTTTACACAAAGCATCCAATGGTGCATGGTGTTAAATAAAAATCAATTTTCTTTATTAAACAAACATGATAGATTTCAATTTATTTGCGACTAATAGATAAATTATTCTATTCTACTATATGTATTCAAGCATTTTATATAAAAAATCTTATATCATTAAATACATTTATCAAACTAAAAACCATTTCATGATTATAATGTAAATATATAATTCAAGCAATGAAATTTCGTTGTATTATATGGTATTTTCAATAGATATGAAAAAGGAAGTTATTTATTACATCTGTTTTTAATACTATGTAAATACTGCTAAAATAATTTACAGATACACTACCTTCTACAGTTTAAATTATATTGGCCTTTATGCGTTGAAAACATTGCTTTGTTAAAAAACTAATAATATATAAAAACACATTATGCTGAACGTGTATTTTGATTATCCCACTAGTGGAGTTTGATCCAGTTGAAATCCAAATATATAATTCCCTGTATTCTGTCAAAAGATCACAAATAATAAAACTGTATTTTCCAGGTACTTCTATCAAAATAGTTGTTTCTAGAATATTGTGAATCCCATTTCCCATGTTGCAATTTAATATCCCGGAAATCCACAATAAAGGGGAAAGATCGCATGCGATCTTGTTTAAGAAACATAATTTAATTAACACCAAAGGTGAACGTATACAATATATTGACATCATTAAAATACATTTTTATCTTGTATATATTTTCAAAATTATTTATTGTAATCAACCGAAAAATGTTCCGCAAAATGATAGATTTACAATTATAATAAAAAACAAAATTTCCAGAACTCACCTATCTAAGATAGAAAAATCAATAATATATGAGTGCTTGAAAGAAAAACGTTTATATAATTTAATTTATAGAAGATAAAACTGCAAGATTGTTTTGGGACATAGATAGCAAGAAGATCAGTGTGTGGAAAATTGTAGAAGAATATGCAATGTACATAGAGATAGAGACTGGTTATCAACATTAAAATATTTTATGAATACAAACTAATCTAATACACCATACATGAAACTGTGTTTTGNTTCCAGAACTCACCTATCTAAGATAGAAAAATCAATAATATATGAGTGCTTGAAAGAAAAACGTTTATATAATTTAATTTATAGAAGATAAAACTGCAAGATTGTTTTGGGACATAGATAGCAAGAAGATCAGTGTGTGGAAAATTGTAGAAGAATATGCAATGTACATAGAGATAGAGACTGGTTATCAACATTAAAATATTTTATGAATACAAACTAATCTAATACACCATACATGAAACTGTGTTTTGTGCACCATGGTCGAAGCATTTTTAAGCAACTCAAAAAACGAACATGTAACATTTATACGAAATAATTTAGACAAATATAGTAGAGTTTTTCATACAATCTTTTAAGCAATATTTTGTCACTTTCTCTTCACACTGCGGATACATAAAATATGTTTTATTCTTATTGAAGGTTTTATACGTAAACAAACAGCTGGTAGAATACTTGTATACTTTTTGATTACAAAATACTGCACTATAGTACAACAAAGATTTTAAAAAACTAAAGTAATTTTTTGCATAAATATTCAAATTTCACAAATCACTATTGTATAAAATAAATCTCTGATTAAATACATTTTTGTTCATTCTAATTGTAACTTTTAGTGTTAATAGGAATTTAACAATAGTTTTCTCCTCTACATTTTCGTTATTCAACATTATCATTCAGTTACATATTTTGTTTTTAAGAAGTAAATATAATATTATTCATGTATGTTATTGCACAATTATCTTATTTGTCTTTCTATATTAATTTAAATGTTGTTAAATGCTATGTATTTGGTTGAATTTAGGGATAATTTAGGATGTATTTTTTGCAAAGTATCATAAAAGAAAATTTTCATAATTATTACAGAAATACTTATTCTAGTTGTGAAGTAAAAAAGATATTAATAATATATGAAAGTATATTCTGAGAATTTGATTTGCATGATATATGTTATTTGAAATAAAATGTTGTATTATACTCGTATTGCTTTATATATTTTATATTCACTTTTTAATGTTATAACAATTTGCTTGTATTTAAAAGAGGTAAATGAAACTTGCGTGATATAATCAGAGATTATAGAGATGTTTATATCTATTATGTACCGAATATTTTGAAAATATATATTACATTTCTGTTAATGGCTATTATATCTTTGCTTTTTCCACGTAAATTGATGAATACATAATACTTCATTTTACTGAATGCAGGTGTTTATTCTGGTATATTCAAGCGACTATTATTTTATTATTATTAATTATTTTATATTAAAAATATTAATACATTTGAAGCATTTTCAATTTTGTACATTCTTGTTTTTAAGGGAGGCTTAAAAACCCAAGGTATACCTTTAAAGAACTATGCAGTTGTCTTTAGTTTCCACCAGCCATGCACTTTTGTGATGTGACCTACAAATTAACTAAAATATTTTATTTTAAAAATGTATATAACACAATATATATTTAAATACTTAAAATTTATGTATAATTGGCTAAATTAAGCTAAACGTGTTTAGTTCGAAATTAATATTTACCAATTTTTTTCATAACCACTCTAAATCATAACATAAAATGTCTATATACCATTAAAAATATTATGATTTTCCTGATATTTATAAAATTAACTATAAAATTTTCTAAAATATTAACATTAAAAAATTATGGACGAGGTTGATAAATAAAACCATTTGTAAAGTATTTTATTAAAAACGGTCAAAAATATAGAATGTACTATTCATTAAATAATAGTTTCCTATTTATCATCTCTTTTTAATAATGTTTAGTTATTCTATTAATTTTAAATGTTCATTATTTGAACCTATTTGAATTCAATTGTGATAAATAAGCATTTACTATATATCGCTTTATGTGATGATTTTCAAATATAAGAATTAATTTATACACTACAAACGATAAAAACATAGGCGATATGTGTAGCCATGAATACCAAAAGCAGGTTCTATATGTTTTGTAGATCAAATTCAAGATTGGCCTTTATTCTACTGCATCAAGGTAGCATAATTGCATACTTTAAATCATTAAGCAAAAAGATGTTAAATTTCCAATTGATATTATTGTAATTAAATGTTTGATTGATGTTTAAACAAGTTTGTAATAGATTCAAAACATTGTTAATTTTAATTAACACTTTCTTATTATGTACTTAAAAATTGTAGCTATCACTGAAAGTACTAACAAACTAACAACAACCAATATTCCAATTTCGGTCATACCGAAATGAGCATTTTCTACTGTAGTCGCATTTGTTTGAAGTTCAATTTCTTTTGCTTGTTTTGCTATTCGCATATAATTCCTGTGTTCTTCGCGTAATCCTGGTGGAACATCCTGTAAATCAGTTAATTTTATCATAGGGTCTTACTCTCAAAATTTTTTTACAGAAATACGGTTAAAATATGTGTCTCGTTTATATTAATCAGATGACATTCTGCACTTAATTAATTACTCTTCAAACTTATTAATTTTTTGATTCTGCTTTGTTTATGATTTTTACACCCATATATTCTTCAGGATCAATATGTATACTTGTTATTTTTCTATGTTTTGATCGAATACTTTGTTTATTTAACATTTATGGTTTTCTATATATGTATATCAAAATAGATAGTTGTACAGTACAACTTAAGCATTCAAAAAAATTGTATCTGATTTTACTTCTCACTAACTATACACTGTATATTTTAATAACCCGTGATTGTGAATAAGGTATAATTTTTTTTATTTTCCTGTCAACTTTATTTTACCTCTCAATTTATTTATTTGTTTGTTTTTACCCCATGGTACGTGCAAAAAAATTATCTAGAAAGAGCAACACGTCTGAAACAGTAAGTGTCAAACAGCCAGGGAATAAGAAAAAAGGAATTAAAAATGTTGGAACCTATAACAGTAACACACCAAGCAAGACGATTTCGGGATCAGGCAAAACAAAATTCAAGCCATTTACAAAGCCTAAGATTTCTCAAGGAAAGGTAGAAGTGAAAAAGAAATCCAAGCAGTCTAAGCAGATATTCAAAGAAATTAAGTATTATCAGAATAACATAGGCTTCCTAGTGACACATGCATCAATGGTGAGATTGGTTAGAGAATTAACTAATCAAGATGTTAACTTGCCATATAAATTCACTAGAACAGCATTTGAAGTCATTCAAGAAGCAACAGAAAATCACATAGTGAAAATATTGGAGTACGCTAACCTAGTTGCAAGACATGCAAAAAGAGTCACCCTGTACGCATCAGACATCCAGCTTGTTCTACGAATTAAAAGTGGTTTATAACACCCATATTAAATAAATCATTGGAATTATTTTATTGTTTAAATAATTGCTCAATTGCCTTCCTGTTCTGTATTGTCTTTTTCCTTATAAATTCGTGATTTAGCAGTGTTTTTACATTTGGCCTATCATCAAAGTTCTTTTGTAGGCACAGCCATATAAAGTGTTTCATTTCCAGGCTATACTTGTTGTTGAATTTCACATATTTGTTGAATTCGTAGTTCTCATCGACATTTTCGAAACTATCTTTCATGTCCCTGTAATTCTCAACGGTATTGTGGTTCAATAATGTTCTTCCTATAGCCCATATATCACTTGCGTATCCATAGATACCTTTCACTCTTCCTTCATAATCCGTATATCCAGGTGTTCCTCGTCCTGCAGTGTATTTTTCACTTGTACCACTTTCTATGCATCTTGCATTCCCATAATCTATTATTTTGTAGGTGTAATCACCTTTTCCATTCTTAACTGCGACTGTATTGCATAGTTTGAAATCCAAATGCGCCCATTTGTTGTCATGAAGCACTTTCATTCCAAGTAGAACTTGCGTAGCATATTCTCTTATTTCATTTTCATGCTTCCAAATCATATTCCACGGGTCTACCTCACAATATCGCATTAATATCATTATAACAGTCGAATGGAGCAATTTTCTTGTTTCCACGTCGTATATTTCAATAAGATTTTCGTGTTCTGTGTTACCAAATAACCTGGAACACAACACTTCTTTCTTCTCATCAAAATTATAATTTGCCTTTACAACGTATTTTATTACTGTCTTCATCCCGTTGGAATCAAACAATAATAAAACTGATTTTCTATTGCTTGCTAGGTATGAAACGGGCAGATTATTGATATTGTAGGCATCTAGGTCTTTTTGCTTTTCTACATCGAAAAAGGCTAGTTTCTTAGATATAAAATCGTATACCTCTTTCAACTTCACCGTATCAACATTATTTGGTATCTGGAGTGGTTTAAATGGTAACAATATTGTTGCTGATTTTTTTGTGATTGATATCCTTTTTTTCTTCTTCTTAAAATATATTATCAATACGATGCTGCCTAATAACAAAACACCAACCAATATTAACAACACCACCCTGTATTTCTTGAGATACTCCTTGATTCGACTATTTTGTGGCTCTGCTACTGTAATGGTATTTTCCTTATTCATAAAGGGTGTCCCCCTACAAATTATTATGTTGAATCACATTTCCAGAAATTTTCTTATTGTTGTATAATTATGTTCTGCTACATGTATTCTACCATTCATCTCATTAATCTCATACAGATATTGAATATATGAAGTGGGATCAACGTTCTCCTTTACAAGAGCACCATCCTTAATTCTAAGGAGTATTCTTTTCTCAATCAATTCTTCTAGAAACGTGCACATAATCGTGCTACATGTCTTTAGATTGTTCATTTCTTCTACAGAATTGATTCGTTCAACGTTTTCTAATGCTAAATCCATGGAATCAATTCCCGAGATATTCTTCAGGTGTTGCTCCAAATCAGCCTTGCTTATTGTATAATGACCACCTTTGCTTATTAGAACTGTCTTGTTTCCATTCTGAATCTTTTTCAATGCCAAGATAACTGTTTTGTTCTTTGTCCTGATGTATTCCTTAATGTTGAATTTTATGTCATTTAAGAGGCCATCCTTGTAGATTAAATCATCCAAATAGACTATAATTGCATCATCCACACTGTACTCCCTTAGGTAATTGCACTGACCAAGTATTGTTGGTAGTACAAGAAGGTGTTTCTGAGACATGAGGCTAAAATATTTCACCAATAAATGGAAATGAAACATTTATAAAGAGTAAAGCACCTAGATAACAGCAGTTTAATTCATTTCGTCTAGTTTCGTCTTAATCTCTTCTGCCACAATCTCTTTGATTCCTTCATTTGTATTGATTTCATATCCTTTAATGAATTTATGGTTCTTTTGTACCACATTGAGCAAGGCAGAGAGAGACGCATCCTTTCCACTATCTTTGAAGTTGTCGTAGATCTTGTCTGACTTGTATCCCACAGCACATTTCTCATATTCTGCAAAGTTTCCATCTGATTCAATTACGAATATCCTACCTTTTCCATTTTCAATGCCAAATAGCACTGTTTTGAGTCCAAGTGGCCTGTGGCTCATCTTCACGGTGAATTCTCGCTTGTATTTTGCTATTTTACCTGCCAAACCTCTTATTGTAATGTCCTGGGCTGTATTCATTTTGTGCATGTAGATTTCAGTAGCACACACCTTCTCTACCAAGTATGAGTCTGGCTTGATTCCACTAAACAAAATGTAGATGTCTTTGCCAATTGGAACAATCTTATTCTCAAATACTTCAAGGACAGATGTTTGTTTGTTTTCGTAGAACACATGAATCTTATCTCCTGTCACATTCAAACAGACTGTAGCACCCTGATTGGATGCGTGTTGAGCGTATTCGACCTGATAGAGTCTTCCATCCGGACTAAAAATGCCCATTTTGTTTTCAAAGTGCATCATGGGGTATTTTTACCTGTTTTTATAATTTCACCAGGAAATTACCAAAGACCCTCGTTATTGACATTTTATTATCCAATTTGCAACCATTTTAATCAATTTCTACTTCCTGAACAAAACAGTTTGTTTTCATCATGAAACTGTCTCATATGGCAGCAATTTTGTTTACGCCAAATGATAACTGTAACACCTGGCATTCTTCTGTTATTACAGATAATAGCCTGCATTGAGATGGGATACTTGCAGAGAGTTGATAAGGGAGATTACCTGGGAGAAGATCTGAAATTTACGCCCAAGGAAAACAAAGGACTGGTATTAAGAATTGTTAAGATGGTTCTGGATAAGAAGAATATTGAAGAGTTGGTGGATCTTGAATCATCTGAGTCCGAAATCATCAGCAAAGATGATATAGTTGGGTTTGTGACGAAGAAGGATAACTACCTCTCTGTAGCAGGTAGATCATTCAGGCTCTCAAAATACAAAAGACGTGGAAATGGAAGAATGTTCAATCTACCAAGCAATGCAATGGTTCATTTTAACGGCAATAAGACAGCATTTCAGATGATTGCAGCCAGAAAGCCAAATACGTTCATATTGGCCAATAAAGACCAATATGTTGTAGTTAAAAATCAAAAACTAAGTTTAACAGAGACCAAGAAGAAGGCACAGGTATTCAAAATGGCACGGGTGAAATCAAAGGATATAGAGAGTGAGGAATCAAGTGAAGAATCAGAAGAAGATAGGAAGAAAAAGAAGAAAAGGAAAAGAGATGAATCCACTGAAGAGGAAGAATCAGAAGAAGAGTCAGAAGAAGAAAGAGAGTCAACTGGAAAAAGAGGAAAAGACAAAAAGGATCCAAGAAAGAAGACACAGCTTCCAGAACCAACAGATAATTTAAACAGGCACGTTGATAATTTAAAGAAAACACACAACGAAATGGTAAACAAGATACAGGAAGGTTTGAAAAGCAGAGAGAAGAGTGAGAAGGTTCAGAAAGAACTCGACAAGGCAAAGGAGGAGCTAGCGGCATTGAAGAAGGAACTTGATGAAGCAAAGAAGAGCGATAAAGAGAAGGAGAAGGAACTTGAGAACCTGAAGAAAGAAGTAGAACGACTTGAGAAGAAAACAAAGGAAGCAGATGAAAAGAAGGATAAGGATAAGATGAAAGAAGGGTCAGATGAAAATGATAGCAGTGAACCTGAAAGAAAACATAAGAAGGGAAGAAAGCATAAAAAGCGTGTTTATGAGGCGTATAAAGATAAAGAAGGATCAAGTAACTCATCAAGTGAAACATCTGATGAGTGTGATGGAATGATGGATAGAAACTACGGATGTATTCAGTCTCCTCAATTGGGATATCAACAGCCACAGATGCCATATAATAGCCCAATTACAATGCCATATAGTCCACAATCCATTCAACCAGGCCAATTTGTACCAAATTCAGATTCTGTTGGAAAGGCAATTACGAACCTAACCAATCTGATGCATCATAATAATGGAGGCGGAAATGGATTCCAGCAACAGCAGCAACCCGATGTAGATTGTACGCATCCAATAACACTTGAAGATGAATGCTACAAGTCACGAAAGAAGGGCAGAAAGCATAAATCCAAGAGAAGAAACAAAACAGTGAATTGTCCTGGATATGGCATGCCAATACCACACAACAAAGAATGCATGCCATACAACAATAATCCAATGATGCAATACATGCAGCAGCCACATACACACTTTTAGAAGATAGCCAGGTTCCACCTGTTAATAAAACGCATCTAAAACAATAAAAACACTTAAAACGAATCATCTTATTTTGGCATGAATCATATATTCTGTTTCTATCTAGTTTATGCAGCATGTTTCTTGATTCAGGGNTGCTACAAGTCACGAAAGAAGGGCAGAAAGCATAAATCCAAGAGAAGAAACAAAACAGTGAATTGTCCTGGATATGGCATGCCAATACCACACAACAAAGAATGCATGCCATACAACAATAATCCAATGATGCAATACATGCAGCAGCCACATACACACTTTTAGAAGATAGCCAGGTTCCACCTGTTAATAAAACGCATCTAAAACAATAAAAACACTTAAAACGAATCATCTTATTTTGGCATGAATCATATATTCTGTTTCTATCTAGTTTATGCAGCATGTTTCTTGATTCAGGGGGCAATAGGTATTAAGACTGCATCTGATCGACTATTGAGTAGTCGTAGAATACTATCTGCTCTCTTTTCAAACAGCCTGATGATGAAATCAAACAGAAGTTATGGATGGTTTGGTTCAAGCACATCTAAGGAATCTGATTCAGAAGATAAGAAGAAGAAAAAGAAACGGTCTGGATTTGGTAGGAAAAAGAAATCAGAAGAGGATGAAAGTACAGATGATTCAGAGGACAAGAAAGACAAAAAGGACAAGAAAGGCGAGAAAAAGAATCCACTGGCAGGAATAGTCGATTTTGTGAAGCGTGAAAAGGATAAATCAAAAACAGGTGATGGAACTGATCCATCCACAGTTTACAATAAATTGGATGAAATGGCCAAAGAGGCAGAGAAGGAGTTCAACGACAACAAGGAAGAAGGGAAATCTCCTCAAAAAGAGGAATCATCAGAAAATAAATCAGATAGTGAATCAAAACCAGAAGAGAAATCAGACAGCAAAGAAGAAGTAGTGGAAGAAGCAAAAGAAGTAGAAGAACCAGAAGAAGTAAAAGAAGACAGCACATTGAGAAACTCTCAATCATCAGAAACCACTGATCCATCAGCTGATTCAGATAGCACCCCAACAAGAAAGAGGCGTAGAGAAAGCAGCAGTTCCAGTAGTAACCTGAATGATGAAATAGCAGCACTAAATCACCAGGTGAAAACACAGAAGAAACTGCTTAAGAAAAACAAGAAACTGATCAAGAAAACAGAACATGCAGCAAAAAAGAGAGGAAAACAAAACAGGAGACATAAAAAGAAGCACACAAGAAGAAGAATCAGATCAAACAAACACAAAAGTAGTAATCGACGAAATCACAAGGCAGAGCCAATGGGTGCTTTCAGTTTCAGTTCCACAACGAGTTCATCTGCACGTGAATTGCTTAGACACGATCCATTGAGTGATTTCAAAATGAAAAAGAGGAAGAAGGCTAGCAATCGCACGAGGAACAAAGAAAGCACATCGTCGAGTTCGATGCTAAGAAAATCAGGTAAATATCACAAGGAGTATAGGAGACATCATAGTTCATCAACAACAAGTAGCTGTGTTGATAATACGATTGAAACACTTTTCCCTAAAGAAAGTCGTCCATTGCCAAAGAGAGATGACGTCTACTTCCTTGATGAGAAAGGTGGAATGAAGAAATCGTATGGACCATTCAAAGATGATGAAAGTAGTCCATTTTACTATCCAGGATTACACCAATTAGATGGTAAAATAGGAAAGAGAGTGTTATCAGACCAGGAATACAGGATTCATCCATCATTCATGTCCAAATTAGCAGATGGAGGATTCTATGAACGTAGGGTGATAAAACCAAAAGACGAGAAAGGAGCAGATGTCGTAGAAGAGCGATTTGGATACTTTCCAAAAAATAAGGTGGGTGGTGGAAACAGGCGTAGGAAGAATGTCAAGACCAAACATGGTGTGTTTCTACCACCATTGGCTCTAACCAATAATCCATATACGCCTGGGACTGAAGCCCATTTGAACTACCATTTTGAGAAGGAGAAAGAGAAATATTTATGTAGGGAGGATGCAATAGAAAACGAACAGGAGCAGGGTCTTGGCATTTTGGATGAGCATTTTGAGAATGCAACAGACATGTTGGTGGATAAGGGACGAAGAGGAAAGCTGTCTGGGGCAGATAAGCACCTGAATGACGTATCAAATGCAATAACAAATTCAAAGAATAAGGCAGAGACAGATGGTGTGGTAAAGGACAAAATATTCTCACGTGTCAGTGGAATGATGCCACCAGGACCACCTGCAGCAATGGTAAATGGATAACTAACTACTACAATGGTAAATGGATAAATATTGGTATTTTTATCAGGTAATATCAAACAGGCCAATGTTAACCCATGAAACAAAAATTTTCAGTATTGGACGTAGCAGCCTGTGTTAATGAACTCAAAAGAATTCTAGTTGGAAAATACATGGCAAACTTCTATTCTAAGAAGCAGAAGGTGTATTACATACGATTTGGAAGCAAGGATGTTCTAGCAGTGGAACCAGGATTTAGGATGCATCTAACAACACTATACGAGAGTGAAATAAACCACTTTGCAAAGAAGCTGAGGGAACACATCAGAAACTACAGAGTTATTGACATATTTCAGTATGGATTTGATAGAATCATAGTATTTGATCTATTGAAATACAAATTGGTCTTTGAATTCTACAGCCTTGGTAACATCATATTGATAGACAATGAGAACACCATTGTAGATTTACAGAGACCAATTGAGCAGTTGAACTATGCAAAGGGAAAGAAGTATTTCTGGAATAAGATTGAATTGGGATTCAGCAAGGAGTGTTTTGAGACAACAATTGATGATTTCGTAGAGAAGGCGCCAATTGAGAACGGGTTTGGAGCACAGGCTATTGACAGATTCATGAAGAAGAACAAAACAACATTTGAAGAGATCAAGGCATGTGCAGAAAAACAGAAAGAATTAACAGAATTCATCAGGGAGGAAATTGAAAAACTATCTTGGAATGGACAAGTTGTCTTCAAGAAGAATAAACCAGATGACTTTGGACCATACAGCATCATAGAAGATGTAACAGCATTTGACAGAGACGAGACTAACTGTGTCATATCAGAGAAAACACCTTTTAAACTAATTGGCATCGAAAGAGTAAAATGCTATTTGGAATCAAAGAAGACAAATGCACTCTCATTTGGATCATTCAATGAGACTGCATTTGTCTATTACGAACTGGAATCATTCATAAAGGCATCTAAAATAAGCAAAGTGCCTAAGCATGAGAAAATTCAAAGAGCACAAACAAAATACATTGGTGAACTACAGACACAAGAAGAGACCATTAAGACAGTTGTGAATATGATTGAAGAAAACAGGGAGTTCTTTGCCAAGATTCTTAGGATATTTGCATCTGTCTACGAGAATAGGATGTCATGGGAGGCATTTGATCATTTTCATAAGAATGAGAAAAAGAAAGGCAACAAGAGTGCTGAAGCAATAAAGAGCTACGATTTGGGGAAGAAGAGTGCAATTGTGGAGTGTGAAGGACATGTGGTTGAATTGGACCTGAATCTGAGTCTGAGTCAAAACATCCAGAAAATATACAAGAAAAAGAAGAAGGTGAATGAGAAGGAGATTAAGACGAAAATAGCAATGCTCGCTGTTTCAGAGAAAATGAAGCCAAAAAGAGAGGCCGTGAAAACACAGGAGCGAGTTCAGTACTGGTTTGAGAAATTCAACTATTTTATATCAGAAAACAACACCTTATTAATTGGAGGAAGAAATGCCCAGCAAAATGAGACAGTTGTATCAAAATACATGGATCCAGGTGATCTATATTTCCACTGTGACGTCAAAGGAGCCAGTTCTGTGGTTTGTAAGGGAACCACTGATCAGAATATCACTGATTCGACCTATATGGCATTGGTCTACTCTAAGTCGTGGGATGAGCAGGTGATGAAAGACGTCTTCTACGTGAATCCGGAACAGGTGTCCAAATCAGCCCCATCAGGCGAATTCATTCCAAAGGGGTCCTTTATGATATCAGGGAAAAAGACGTTTGCTCATCCTCACAGATTGGAGTATGGGATTGGAATTGTATTCAAACTAAGAAACGAGAAGGAGCTGCTTGGATTTACAGATGACCCCTGTGATCATGAAATTGATCACGCAATGCCAATTGCTGGGTCCTGGACCACCCTTAGAAAATACAGATATTCGGCCAGGCTGGTTCCAGGCGCAGAGAGAAAGCAGAAGATTGCGCAGTCTCTGACACAGACATTCGACAAAGAGAGCATTGAGACGCCTCACAACAAGGCAATCAGGGCAATTGGCCTCCAGGAGATCATCAACGTGCTTCCTGGCAAATGCAGAATAGCCAAAAAGTAGCCTCTAAAAATAGTAGTGCTCCAATGACATGAAATTGGTCTCTTCTGCTTTCAGGGGGTCATTTTTCATAGGCCCAGCTCGTTTCTCCCTGGCTGCCCTCTTTATCACAGGACTCTTCACAATTCTGCTTGCTTCCACCTTCTCATTGGATGAATCACGAGCTGCCCTCATCTTCTGACTCAGCTCCCTCAGTTTGTGAAGCAGCTCCAAATTGGCACCTGAACAGTGGACTCCATGCTCGTCCATCGCATTCTTCAGGTGCCAAATTGTCTCCTCATCCAGTCCAGTCCCCTCAGAATAATCCATCTGACTCTCCTTCTTCCACAACAAACTTGTTGCGCCTGTCTCTCTTTGTTTGTTTAGTGTTCCCTGCACATAATTGTAGCTCGAATACTTTGATGGATGCTCTGCCCTGAAGAAGTTTGTTTTGGTGCTGCTTCGGTTGTAGAGCAGTGGCCCATTTCTCCTCTTCTTTCTGTTGAACCACGAATGCAGCGTGAAGATCTCGAAGTTGTTTGGGCCTGAATGGAAGACTGAGTTTATGTAGTCTGAATCCCTGTTAGGATTCTGTGTTCTATCTGAATCGTAGAAGATCTTCTCGTTCATGGTTTCTCTACTCCTCATTGTTTGTAGCACATGGTTTGTATTTGTTGAAACTGTTTCAATTTATTTTTTCCAATAGTTCAGCACTGATATTGATCAGCCAATCTGTGCCAATTCACCTCCAATTCAAACCACCACAATTCTATTGAAATACTTTGAGTCATCCTTGTTCTGTATGCAAATGATTGCTGTTTTGTGGCTGTTGACCAATTCTGCTAGATAGAATACCCTATCAATTTCAGAGAGGCTGCTTAGATCCAGCCCACAGAGAAGGAGACTTCCTTTCTTGAGAAGTGCTCGAATAATTCCAATTTTGGTTATTTCTGCACTTGAAAGCCTTGGATTGTGGCCATTGATTCTTGTACTAAAATTATCCATTGATCTGTCAAAGAGGGACCTCATGTTGTATTTATCAGCACTCGATGCTATTTCGTACTCACTGCATCCACATCCCAGTCTCAGGTTGTACATGAGTGACCCCGTAAAGAGTGGCACACTTCTTCTTAAAATTGTTACGTTTTTGCCCCTGGTTTTTATCGAATCCAAATCCAGGTCACTCAGCTCCTTCAAAATCACCCCAACTTTCTCACCACTTTTCACTCGAATCACCTTTTCCCCTACAACAAATTCAGCAAAACCCTCTTCCTCCTCTCTTTCTCTCGTTAAACCAGTGTATTCCTCCATAAATCCATTTTGCCTATAAGTCAGAACACTCTCAAGAATCTCCTGTAGTGCCTTATGTAACTGTTTGCATGCTGACGTAATTCGATACAGAAACATCGACAGTTCAAAGAGCCCATTTCTTGTTCCACTGCTTCCACACTCTATGAACAGAAAGAATAATATAATCAGCAACTCTCCCAATCCAAATGACAACTTGCATACTGCCTTGATAATCTTCTTTTTCTTCTCATACTCCCTCATCTCCGCCTTGATCTTTCTTGCGTCCTGTATCACCACTCTATTGGTATTATACTGCTGATACGTCTCAATGTGATTCATTGCACTTGCTGCTTGTCCATTCAGCCTACAATCCAATTCGTCTATCTTTTCCTTGTACTTCATGCGCGTACTATTAGTGGATAAATTCACCAATCCATAGAACACAATATATGGCCCCAATACCAGCATGGCGTACTTTAGTGGTATTCTAGAACAAATCAGCACCATTTCCAGCCCATACCTCATTAGATTCAGGTATACATTCGTGTGGAAGTTACGCGTGGCCAACGTGCTATTGGAAATGCGTTTTAGCAGTTTCAGTGGCTCCTCAGATCCCTCTACCTTGTCCTGCTTGACTATTTTCTTCATAAGCTCCTTCTTTTCTGTTACGGAAATTCTTAGTACACAATATTCACCAATAATTCTTCCTACTGTATACACCACTTCCTGTAGCACTGATAGCTGTATATACTCCGTAAACATGTTGTTTTCTATACAATTCATCTTCACCATTTCAGAAAGCACCCTTCTTGATCTGGCCATCACAAAGACAGATGTTACGACCATTGCAACTGCACAGACCAGTCCAATGTTGTAGATCAGACACGTCCTCGTCCAAACATGCCTGGACATGTGCCATACGCTCCTCAAGTTGCCCACTTTCTGCTCCATCTATTTTTATGGTAAATTTTTATTTTATATTTTCTGCTAAATTTTAATTATTCTGATTTTCTGAGCAGTTCCTCTGTTATGCTCACTGTCAAGTTCCTCTTGTACCTCTCGAAGTCATTCAGCTCCTCCTTCTTCTCCTCGTTGTAGAACCCAGCTGCCTCCAGCCCATCCACTTCATAGACCCTATCACATAGAACAATGTCATCAACTCGAATCACCTCATTGCTCCTGTCCTGCTTCTGTACCACAATGAACTTGTTGTCGATGATTCCAGTCACCACTGCCCTGTGGTCTCTCTGATCCAGCCTACGCATGGCCACCTCCCTGCCAATTTCTATGAATTTCATGGGCAAATTTTGCTAGAATTGTTTCAACCTCTCTTTATTCCTTTTACCCTCTCTTTTGACCATGCTTCTTGACCTACAAACCAAAATCAACAACATGCTCTACTTGTACTACACTGTCATTGGCGTAATACAACGAGACTGCCACACTGACACTGTTGATGAAACCATGCTATTCCTCTCTGATGAAATACACAAATTGAGAGACGAGATCCACGACTGCCTTGAATCAGCCCAATCAGCTGATACGCCCATCACTATCAGTGAAATAGTATCAGAGAAAGAGGATAAAATAGAAAGTGGTAGAATATTCATAGATGGGATACTATCAGTGTATTTATGATAGTATATTCATATCAGTNCCATGCTTCTTGACCTACAAACCAAAATCAACAACATGCTCTACTTGTACTACACTGTCATTGGCGTAATACAACGAGACTGCCACACTGACACTGTTGATGAAACCATGCTATTCCTCTCTGATGAAATACACAAATTGAGAGACGAGATCCACGACTGCCTTGAATCAGCCCAATCAGCTGATACGCCCATCACTATCAGTGAAATAGTATCAGAGAAAGAGGATAAAATAGAAAGTGGTAGAATATTCATAGATGGGATACTATCAGTGTATTTATGATAGTATATTCATATCAGTGTATTTATGATAGTAATATCAGTCTATCTACTACAGTCTATTCATATCAATCTATTTACTACAACCTATTTATGTCATTCCCTCTATAGGAATAATCCAGTTGTAATCAGAAATAGTGATACGACATAAAGTGTCAAGACTGATATGATCTCACGTCCAACCAGTGAGAGAACGTGGCAAACAAGCAGCTGCGCCAGAAAGCATGCGAAATTGCGACTCAACTTCATTGCACCAAAAATGAGTAGAAAGAGAATGCCCTTGTAGAAGAGTAGACCAAAGTTGGTTGGACTGAACCTGAGAAGGTGGATGCTGAAGAGGTTGACCATGAGAAAGAGGAGGGTGTGGACGATGGCGTATTTGGTGCAGATGTACGGCCTAAGGAAGAGGAGGCGACTGAAGAGGAGGACGTTGGTTGCGTACTCCACGACGAGGTTTGGGATGCGAGAGACCAAAATGGTGGCCAGGGCGACCTCGGTGCTGACGAAGTTGCAGTTTCTGCTTCTGCCCAAAAGGGCGTTCTTGAAGAAGTAGGCGACGTAGTGNAGAAAGAGAATGCCCTTGTAGAAGAGTAGACCAAAGTTGGTTGGACTGAACCTGAGAAGGTGGATGCTGAAGAGGTTGACCATGAGAAAGAGGAGGGTGTGGACGATGGCGTATTTGGTGCAGATGTACGGCCTAAGGAAGAGGAGGCGACTGAAGAGGAGGACGTTGGTTGCGTACTCCACGACGAGGTTTGGGATGCGAGAGACCAAAATGGTGGCCAGGGCGACCTCGGTGCTGACGAAGTTGCAGTTTCTGCTTCTGCCCAAAAGGGCGTTCTTGAAGAAGTAGGCGACGTAGTGGAACTGGGAGAGGAGGAGGTAGCGGAGGACGAAGAGCGTCAGGAAGCGGGAGGAGACGTAGCAGGAGAAGAAGTTGGTGAGGGTGACGAGCTCAGCGTGTCGCTCGAGCGAGTAGGCGCTGCTGCTGAGTTTGATGGAGTCGAGGCGGGCAGTGATCAGGGCCAGGTCGTCCGATGAGACGGTGACTGCTCCCTCTGGGAAGAAGAGTGTTCTCTCCCTGGTTGATATTTCTATTTCATGCGCATTATAGAATTGAGTATTTGACCAAATGAACGAGAGGGAGACTGTGATGAGCTCAGGGACGATGAGGGTGACCAGGTAGAGCAGCAGATTCAGCTTGCGAAGGAAGACGGTTTGGAGGAAGTCACAGAGGAAGGCGGAGTACTGGGAGACGAGGCCACTTCTCCATTTCGCACCTACGAAGGGTGGCTCAGTCTCCTCCTCCTCCTCTGCCTCCGTCTCAATCCAATGGAGAGCAATGGCCCGGTGACGGGAGACAGCCTGCTCCCTCGTCTCGTTCTTCAGTGGTCTTCGATGCAGTGCCGCTGCTACGACCCCAATTTCAGTCGATGCCCCGAAATTGGTTTCAGGCAGAATTCCCCTAAGAATTCTCGTGAAGTCTCCTACGGTGCCCTTGTGGATTATTCTACGATTAAGCATGAAATAGAATTTCGTGACTTCTTTGACCAGATCGCTGCTCATCTCGTCCACCTTCGTGGCAACAACCACAACGCGGTTGTTTGACTTCAGCCAGCACAGCATCCGCAGCACGGCCGCCCTCTCTTCCTCCTTCACGTACTCAAATGGCTCATCGTGGATCACAACTGGCTTCCCTAGGACGTACGCAATGTACAGGCTCAGCAGGTGCTTCTGGTACAGTCTCAGGTCTCTGCTTCTCTTGTTCAAGTCAGTCCCAAATATCCTATCACTTTCCATGGGATCAGGTGTCATTTTGTGACTCAGTCTTTCAGCCAGTCTGATATTCTCCTTAACAGTCAGCTCTTCCAGAAAGAGTCTGTTTATTTCGGTGATGAAGATGGCGCATCCACCCAGGTTGTGGCAGTAGCCGTAGCGGCGGTAGTTCGACTCAACGTTGTTGGTGACTGCCTCAAGCAGCAGTGTCTTTCCTGAGCATCTGTCTCCGACTATGCACAGGAGTTCACCAGTTTTGGCTGCTCCACTCACAGGAAAGAGAACCATCCTCGTTCCAAGGAAGTTGCGGACAGTCAGGTTGCTCCAGTAGATTCCACGATGCACGTGTGGGTTGTCGCTGCTCTCGCTCTCCTCGTTGAATAATTCAATTTCTGACTCATCTCGTGGCATTGGGGCTATTTTGCATAAAATAGAATAAACAAATTGTTTAGTCTTGTTTAAGCCTACTATACAAATTGAGACTGTCTCCTACGACTGTGATTTTGGTATCTGTTTCCCCCAGGTAGTCGATTAGTTCGATATTCCCACTTAGGTCGATGTAGGTGCATTCCGTGAAGTCGATTGTGACTGGGCCAGTTGCCGCCTTCTGCTCTATTTCTCCAATTATTTCATGGATATTCATTGAATCAACCACCTTGTGCATTTTCACCCTGTTTCTGGTTGTCTTCCCTGATTCAGTCAGAAATGAAAGGGGTCTTTCTAATAATTCCATAACTAACCAGTATTCTGGTTTGGATGACCAGGTAGAGGGAGATTGAGAATGCAATGACTACGCCACAGTTCAGGTGCATTAGGGCAGTCAGACACAACGTGACCATTAGGTCGAATAGGCGCAATTTGGCAAGAAGTGGGACGTAATCAACCAGGTAGGAGACGCCTATGAATTGGAGAATGAATAGGGCCAGGTATATTGGAATGTGGCTGTGGATGAGGTGGTAGGTGAAGAAGACTGTGGTGGAACAGATTCCAGTCAATGCAGCCGTATACTTGGTTGTCTTACCAGATAGAACGAATAGCAGGCTGCATGCGTAGTTCAGGTTACCAGGACAAATCATCGTGAACATATTCGCAAATCCAAATGCAATAAATTCCCTATTCAGGTCAACCTTGGCCTTGAGCTTCTTTGAGTAGAGCAGAATGGTGATGGCAAAGATCAGAACATTCAGGAATGCGAGTGTGAGTGCAGATGCGATGTTTGATGAGAGAATGTCGCCCTTGAATTCAAATCCAACGAATTTGTTGAAAATGGCTTCTTTTATGCTAAACATGCTTAATTTGTCATGCATAAATAGATTATCAACTGTTTGACTACCAGAACACAGGCGTATTCCGTTGATTAGGAGACCAACCAGTAGCATGTATCCAACCAATATCAACGGCTGTGTCCACTTCTTGAACAGAATCAGGCCACCTGTGGTGATGAAACATGTTACCAGGATATTTGTAACTGATTCAAGGACGTTCTCTTTCTTGTACAAGACACCTGGGGATATCGCAAAGAGAAGCCCAGTGTAGAGACAAACAGCGATGTTGACGGATGATGGGATCTTACAGGCTGTTCGTCCCAGTTTCAAGACGCCTATCAGTCCAGCTACCACAAAAGTGGTGAAGTTGCTGATGAAGAGGACAACTAATTGGTTGCAGAAGACGTTATTGCTTCTTCCGTATTGAGCACACGCCTTTCCCACCTTCTTGAGCAGATACAGGCCATCCAAAGATGGGAAGAAGACGACTCCAATTGTAGAACTCGTTATTAGTGAGTATGATATCTGTCCTACTACAAATGTTGCCAGGAATATCAGCCTGCTTTCGTTATCAAATGGCTCATTGCTTAGCACATGTGTACCCACTGTACTGATGAATACTGGTATTACAAGCAATACGAGTATTACGGGCAATAAGACGTGTCTTATGACTTCATTTGCTGTATTCATGCAATAGGGGTAAAAGTAGAGTTGCTATAGTTCACCCTAATTGAAGAGATGAATGCATTATTTGACTGAATATGACTAGTTGGAGTAAGGTATGAGGAGATAAACCCATAACACCACCTTATTGAACCTAATTCAACCAGTGTTCTCAGGTAACAAAATATGAAAAATTTAGCCCATGTCTGAAGCAGAGTGTACTGGAATTAGCACATTTGTTCAGAACATTGAAAAGAAGAAATACGACCCAAGAGAAGTGTTTGCGTATTCTACGGCACATTCAGGCAATTTTGACGACTGCTGGCTGGTATTGGACACATTTCTGAAGACGGTGCCTGAGAGCAACGAGTTGCTTCGGGATGAAATACTCGCGTACCAAATAGCACTGTACATCAACAACAAGAGGGATCCAACCGATCTGCTTGCAAACATCAAGAACGGTCATTTGCCAAAGATTCTGGTTGTAAAGGGATTCTACTGCTACAACAAGGGCATTTATGAACAGGCCTACAAATTATTTCAGGAAGCAAAATACAGGAAGGGAATGGAGATGTGCTACGTCTACACGAACAAGAAGAAGGTGATTGAGGGCAAGAATGAGCTGTTTAAGGTCTTTGTAGACCCGGCAAGATGGGGAGGACTGACAATTGATGAAATCAGGAATTCAGACAGTTTGAAGTATATTGCAGGAGACAATAACATTTTATATAGGATGAAATTGAGTAGCAAGTATGATGATGCTAAGAACGTGAATGTGTTACTGAACAACATCAAGGTGGATTTGGACTATGTAGAGAAGCTCAAGGATACGAGAGACAAGCTGAAGTATACGGCAGAAGTGGACTACTTGATTGGGATGATCTACCACAAAATGGGCACAATTGATAAGGCAATTGAGTACTACGAGGATTCGATAAAGTGTGATGCATCATACATGCCAGCAGTGTACAATTTGTGTAGAATCAAGCACAGAATAGCAGCAGAGACACTCGGATACGTGGAAGTAGAGGATTTCAATGCCATCACGAAGTATCATGATGGTGCCAAGGATATTGATCTGAGCAAGTGTTCTGATCGAATTAGGAGGATTCTGTCTATGAACATGAGCAAGAAGACTATGATGAGCGATTTAGAGCGAAATAGTGATGAATTGAAGCTGAATGAAGCAATTGTATTGAATAATCTGGGTGTATTCAACAATAACCCAAATAAAATAAGAGAGGCTATTGAAATTGAGAAGAATGAAAGCAGAAGGAGACACTTCACCTACAATTTAGGGTTGTTGACAGGTGATTCATCAAAGATGAGGGAATCAGGGCTACCTGAGGGAGAAATAAATGCAGAATACGCTGAATTCAAGAAGACAGGAAAAGAAATGACGGATTCAATTTACAGAAGTTACCTCAATGAAACTGAAATTGAATTTGATGGAGATCAGGAGACAGAGGAATTCCAGAATGGGATCAATGGATATTTCATATACAAGAAACTGGTAAAATCAATTGATCAGAATAGTGAGATAGCAGCAACACCAGAACAATTCAGACTGCTGAACAATCTGTATGATTTAGCTGCTAAAACATCCTCATTCTACGTCCTGAATATGCTGGCAGTTGTCTACGTGAAATTGGGCTATTTTGATAAGGCTGATCTCATTTTCAGGCAACTTGAAAATGATCTGAAAACTGGGAAGTTTGATCAGTTCAAGGATGCCTTATTCACAAACATGGGAAATATGCACGTGATGAATGGTGACTACAATAGAGCAGCACAGTATTACACGAAGAAGAGTGCTATTGATGAGAGTGAGTTGGATGAAATAGCTGATAAAATAACTGATATCAAAATAGTTGAGAAAGTGATTGGAAAGAGCAGTGGATTTGATAAGTTGAGTAAACAGGTGAAAGTTACCAAAACAAGGATGCTACTGGAACAGGACGTAGAGAAGGCTGAGGAGTATGCTAAGAAAGAGGATATTCAGTCATTGGTTCAGAATGACATCAACAGGCAGAAGGAGAAGGAGAAGACGAAACAGCTGCAAATTCGCCAACTTCGTGAACAAAGAAAGAGGTTCAAGGGAGAATAAGGAAACAGAAATAAAGGCGTAAAATTTTATACCTAAATAAAATGCATGAAATAGAACAAACAAAAAGAATCAAAGGAGGCTGTTTCAAAAGGATGAATCTTGAGATTCAGCTTGAAAGAAACATCCATTTCAGTAATCCGACACCGATACAGCGCAAGACACTGCCACTTGTGCTTGAGGGCCGATCTCTCATTGGAATAGCACGAACTGGTTCTGGTAAGACACTCTGCTACTTGCTGCCTGCCATTCAGTTTGCAGTCAGAAACAAGAGCACCCTGATTCTCGTTCCAACCAAAGAGTTGGCCTATCAAATCAGAAAGCAGCTCAAAATCTACCGATACAAAATTGAATTCAGCGGTCGAATTCTGATCACAACCCCAAATGACCGTGTTGATCTCGATCAGTTTGATATGCTTGTTGTTGTTGAGTTTGATCGAATTCTGGAGGAGGAGTCACTCCGAAAGTAGCACGACCGAATCACTGAGCACTTTGATGGCCAACGCGTCTACTTCTCGGCCACGCTGCCAGCAGATCCAGTCAAAGAGATCAACACGGTCATCTGCCTCGAAACCACCATCCCTGATTCAATCAGCCACTTCTTCTACTACGTTCCATCTGAATCAAAGGAGTCTGCCTTGCTCTGTAGCCTGGACAAGAGGAAGAAGACGATCATTTTTGCTTCAACTCGCTACGGTGTCGAGTACCTGGTTGATGTGATGAATGGACACGGATTCGTGGCACTTGGAATCTACAGCTCAATGGACGATGAGGCGCGAATATCGCACTTTGAGAGATTCAACAAAAACAGGGTGAACTTCCTGGTTGTGACAGACGTGGCTGCTCGTGGCCTAGATATTCCACGACTCGACTGTGCCATCAGCTACGACCTGTCTGACGAGAAGACGTTCGTTCACAGAGTGGGACGAGTCAGAGGAGTAGGCGAGTCTGTTTCATTCGTGACGTATTCAGACGTATTCCACTTCTTCAATATCAAGGAGACCCATTTGCCAGAAGCAGAAATAGGCCTAATGCCCCAGGACGTATTGGACAAGTACGACATGGGTGAATTCAAGTACAAGAAGCAGCAGGCACTGAGGGGATACACGAAGTGTCTGAAATTCAGGAAGAAGGTTTCAGTACCAAGTGAATTTAAGGCAAAAATAGACCAATTTGAGTTGCATACGAAGTACAGGGAGAGGGAGACACTGGCTGGGCAGATAAAGAGGATGAGGCATCCAAGGGCAGTCAGAACAGTCGAGGAGGACCTGAGGAAGCACGATGGGTATCGAGACCAGTTCTACATCCCATACAGCAGGAAGGAGACACTGACTCATTCCAGTGCATTTGGAGTCGAAAGAGACGACTACGTCACGGAGCAGAAGACCAAGGAGAGAATATGGAGGAGGAAGCATGTTGGAAAAGAGAAGTGAAATAAGCTTAAATCATTTATGCGAATAAGTCTAAAGACAAACAAATTGCCCATTCATTCTTCAGATGCCCCTGAATCTGACTCGTCTCCCTTTGCCTTTCTCTTGTATCGCTCCTTCTCCCCATCGGAGAGTGCTCTCCACTCCTTCAATGCCTCCTTGCTCACGTCCTTCCCAAGCCTCTTCTTCTCGTCCTCATCCAAGTTATCCTTGTATTCCTGCACAAACAGCTTCTGCCCAGTCGTCTTGGTCGTCTTCACTGCCTTCGCGCCCTTCTTCTTCTCCCATTCAGCCACAACGGTCTGGTACTCCTTGAAAGCAGGCGTCTTCTTGTACTTCTCATACTCATCTGCGTACCTGACTTTCTCGTCATTGGCCATCTTTATAAATGTCTGCTTCTCCTTTGGATCAAGCACCTGCCACTTCGATCCGATGTATTTGGCCTGCTCGGTGACCTTCATGCTGCCTACAGTTGGGTCAGTCTTCCTCAGATGCACGCCAAACAGCATATAGGAGGAAAATGGTTTTTTAGGCGCATTTTTATCCTTTGGCTTTTTGTTCGTGACGCGAGACATGGGTGAAAAGAGGCCAGAAAAATTTTATAGCGAGGGAAGTGAAATTAAAAACGTCACTCAGAAAGTGATTGGGAGGGAGCAGGAGCAGGCCGGAGCAGCAGAAGTTGGCAGGCGGGTGACGGGCAAAACGTGATCAAATCAGATTTAGGAACACTTCGATCAGCATATTTCCTGTTCCAGCCCATATTTTTCAACAAATAGGTCCATCATGAGCTCAGCATGGACGCCCAGGTGGTTGTTTGACCTGAATTGGTCGATTAGAGCAGGCACGTCCTCAGCCGTCCCATTCAGAACACCATCAACAAGCATCTTCTCGTCCTTCCTGGTCAACTCGTTGTCTATGGCCTCCTTGTACTCCCCATTCAGAATAAGCATCATTTGAAGACACAATTGGCCCCTATCAATCAGCCTCTCATTCTCTCGTAGCATTCCTATGATTTCAGTGACATTTTTCAGTATTATTTGGCATAAAAGCACTTTAAGCTTAACTATTTTCAGGTTGGCCTTGTACCCCTGCACTTCTGAGTAGAATTCCACTGCTTTCTTGAAGAAGCCCAGTGCCTTCTCAGTCTGGTCTATTTCGTACAATTCGCCCAGTATCACACACCTTTGGCCTGCTATATTGTACTTCTTGATTCGTCGTAGCAGATCCACTCCCAGCATCTGGAAGTCGGCTGCCTTGTCTCTGTCATCCTTTATGAAGATCTCGTAGAGCAGTCGATAGCATTCACTTGCTCTCCATAGCCCGTATTCGTTGTCTTCCTGTGCAAATGTCTCTGCTGCCTCATTGTAGTATTTCTCCTTTGCATCTGTTTCCTGTACCAATTCTGCTATTTCCTCGTATATCATTCCACTTCCAACGTAGTCTGCCTTCTTTCCAAATCCCATGAATCCACCACTCTTCTGCTTCAGTCTCTCAGCCACCATCAGCTTCTGTGATAGCTCTTTTTCATCTAGCATCTCAGGGTCAGAATGCCAAAATATCCAAATAATTCGATTGAGCTAACTACATGACTAACTATCTAAATATCTCAATTCAAATATTTTGTACCAGTGTGTTTCACCGTGTTATAGAATATTATTCCAATAATGCTGATTGCAATTCCAAGGTAATTCAATTTGGTCATGCATGTTGCACCATTCAGGATTGATATTCCAACGATAACAAGCTCCTTTACCACTGCAGAGATCGACAGGAAGAGTACAGAGGTCTCCTTGACAATCCAGAGCTCACAGAACAAAATCAGAAATGAAATTATCCCCATCCCAAAAATCAGTGATGAATTCAGAAGAGCAGACCAAACTGACTCAAAGAACTCGCTGCTGAATATTTCACGATACGAATGGACCCAGCTCGTGTATGCAAAGAGGAAGATGCTCGTAGGAAGACACAGGTCTCGTATTGCTACAAATATGTCATCATTTCTCCTAGTGATAATGAACTGAATCAATGACCACCTGAAGCCAGAGATTATGGCACTGGATAGGAGGAGATAGATGTCACGGGATGCCGTTGGTATTGGTTTGACTGTAACCAGATATGTCCCAACTGCAATCAGCAGAATTGAGAAGAGTGTTGAGAAGTTGACTGACTCAGTTCCAAGGACGAATCCGCTTAGAACAATGAAGATGGGCGTGGCCGACTTCAGAATTGTGTAGAAGGCAAGTTCAACCTGCCTGAGCGTGTACATGGAGATGGACGAGTCAATGGAGCCAATGAATGAGCACAGGAGTGTCTCAAGCAGGTACCTCTTCCCAACAGCCCTGCTATGCTCTCTCTTTTTATTGTACTCAATGTATATTACAGCACAAACAAAATGTACTAGGTTGTTTATGCCAGTCTTGAAAATTGGATACCTGAAATTGTATCCGTTCTCTGATATAAAATATTTGGTTGCGAATCCCATTGTTACACAGAGGATGTAGTATAACAGCACCACTGCAACCACCTTGGCCTTTCTGACGTATTTTTGTTTACTTTTCATTTTTTATAAATTCGTGCTGTTTTTGCAAACAATTATGAAACAGTTGGACTCAAGTGAACTCGTATGATACAAGCACCCTAACTCCTCCTTCCTATCAGTCCCAGTCAGAAGTTGATTATTTACCATCATAGCCCATGTTAAAATTGTTCATAAACATCGCAGAAGCCACCATGTCACTTTTCAGGGGACTCTTCTTTGATGTTTATGCATCCAGTCTAAGCTGTTTCGTAGCCTACGCCTATTTCCACTATCCAGAAGTACTCGTACATGGTAGGGGAAATGTGCGATTTGGTAAGGTAAGCAAGAGATACTTTGTACTATTCTACCTTATAGGCCTAATTGCAGCATATAGGACATTTCTAGTACTATTTCTTATTAGAAGAGTCATAGAGAGTCTTCTGTACATGACTAAGACACAATCGTACATGAATGTGTTTCATTTGGTTCATGGATGTTCATTCTACTACATTCTAGGCATATACGTCACCAATAACACCACAACTGCAACTACGGCATTCTATAGAAATTATCTGGTACTTAATGTACTACAAGGAATCGCACATTACAAGCTGTACGTATCAAGAGACCTAAGATACAAAAACAGCCATTACTACTGTGAAATAGCACTCTATGTGCTCTACTTCTACAGATATAGAGACTGGTTTACATTCAACATACTCGTATACGTGTTGCTATTTGTGGTATCAACCATTAGACACTGTAAATGAAATGGTGAAATGAAGTCACTTTTCTACCCCGAAATGTTTGTTGGATTTGTTTCGTTGATTATGGCTGCATTCAATCAGCACGATATACTCGTGAAGATCGACATGTTGCACAAGAAAACAGGCGTATCAACGTTCTACGAGCTATTCAACGTACGCAAGGACGCATCGATGACCCAGATAAATCACGTCTTCAGAAAAGCAAACAAGAGCCAGGTGAATCCGTACAAGGGCAAATTGAGTGACTCAGAGTACAAGAGTCTCATTATGACAGCGTATAGCACCCTGAAGAATCACAGGGAGAAATACGACGGTGTTCTGGCAAATGGAAAGATGATATTCATCAATCACAAGAAGAACTTCAAGACAAACAGTCTCACGTTGATTCTGTTTGGAATCATCACAATTGTGCTGGTTGATTTCTCAGTCTTCATCAGGAACTACCTGAAATACACGGCAATGCCAAAGAAGAGAAGGAAGGCAATGCCAAGGATGTTTATTTATTCAGCATATGCCAAAATAAAAGGATTGTGATAGGCTACTTGGATTCATTGCGTTCTCCCTCTGTCTCGTAGCTGCTTGCTATTCCCTTGCGGCCTTCGTGTATTTCGTAGTCGCAGTCGTCCTTTTTGTACTCCACGCCCTGAAAGTCCCTTTGCTTCAGAATTTCAGCAACTTCTGTTTTGCGTATCACAAGGTCACTCATTCGCGAGTTCAATTCCCGCTGATTCAGTTTTATTTCTACTGAATTCTGTTTGTAGTTTACGCCAACCCATTCCTTATCAATTCCCCTACACATTGAAAATAGGCTGATTACTGGGATATGCAAAGGAATATCGCACTCAAAGAGAGGACAATCAACCAGAATGATGCATTCGATGCTATCGACTGAAATCAGCCTCTCGTAGCTCACGTCCTTCAGGTACATTTTTATCACACTGTGCCTGTATTTTCTTAATATTTCATACGCCTGATCAACTGTATTCTGGTAGTGTTTTGATGTGAAAACTATCGCAAAGACTCTTTTGGAATCAATGTGTTTACCCAGGATGTTTTCTTTAGCGTAGAAATCAACCTGTTCCTTCATGCTTTTTTCATCAATATTTTTGGTCATTTTGATTTGATACTTCTTGAAGATATCAGCTATAGTCTTGTTTGTGAATGGAATATATTTGATTGTTTTGATGTCGAAGATGTCTTGACCACTTCTTATTGCTCCCACAATCTCTTTTATATCATCATTAGCCTGTAATATTTTATATTGATCCATGTTATCAGTTTCGTTTATACTTGTTACTTTCTCGTCTTTATCTAATACAACTGTGCCAAAATACTCTATCACTTTCTTATTCTTCCTGATGTGTCTATGAAGTGGACATGTTGGGCCAACCAGGACGTATTCATCAAAAACATTTTTCAGTTTCAATGGGCATATTATGTTCTTGGTGTACGTCAGAAATGCATTTGAATGCTCATCTGTGTCCACAATTGCATCATAGATCTGTCTAGCCTCCTCAGAATATTCTGCTGTGAATGCAACCACAATATTCTTATAAACTGTCATTTCTGGGTATAAAAAAACCCCTATCGATTTGATCGGTTCAGAAAAATTCTCCTTTTTGAACCCTAATTTATGGCAGAACTGAATTACACCGAGAATGACCTGAAGGACATGCTGGATCAGACAATGAAGTGCAAGGAAGCACCAATAGTGTTCGTATTTGAGCCAAATGGTGCGTGTGTGAGCAACTACAAGGATATGTCACTATTTGATGGCTCTATCTTTACCAAATACATCAACAATGCAGCAGGTTGTGAGCCAATGAACTTCCTGGGGAACTCGTTCGTGTTCGTACAGGAGCACGAGGAGGAGAAAGGTGCAGTTGAGAACAAAATGTGGCTATTCGTTTCAAGAGAGAAGCTCGACTTCAAGGAATTTCAGGATGCCAAGGTTGGACTGTGCTTGATGTATCACGAGGCAGGCGTCTTTATTGCAGCACTTTGTTCTGAAATGCATCTTCGTCTCATTGTTCCAAATCTCTACAATCATTGCGTGGCTAACTTAGACAAGGAAGAAGTAGAAGCCCAGTAAGATGCATAAACACCCTGAATAGGCTTAATTACTGGTCATGAATATTTCTTCTTCTTAATGAATCCAAGAATGTTGTTCTTCTTCTTCAATAGGTTTCGTTCTGTACTTTTTGGTTCATCTATTTCCACTTCAAGTGTTACTGGGCAATGGTCTGATCCGTAGACGTCTTTTCTTATTTCAGCCCTGATTATTTTATAGGCGTCCTTACACCTTATCAGAATATAATCGATTCTGACTCCCAGGTTGACTGATCTGTTCTTTAGCACCTGATCCCAGCATGTGTACTGCTCAATATCTTTGTTTTTCTCTCTAAACGTATCAACGAATCCATCTAGCAACATATTTTTGAGCCACTTTCTTTGCTTCTTGTTCATAAAAGCCCTGTATAATTCTGATACACTGAAATAGTAAATTGGTAGCTCATTTCGTCGTGGCTTTATCTTTTCAGTATATTTTCCATTTTTACTATGCTCCATTATCACCTGAATCTTCTCCTTCTCCAATATTTTATTCCTCTGTTCAATATTTTCTATTTCTGATTCATATTTGATGTCATTACTCCATTCTGCCACGTAATGGAGTTTCTCATACTCTTTTTGATATAAATAGTTATCAATCATGTTGTATGTTGCATTCAGGTCTCCAACAATCATCACATTTCTTGACTCATTTTGCTTCAGGTCCTCATTTAATTTGTGATATTCTGATATTATTTCAACAGGGCAGTCATCTACGCTGCAGAATGGCATGTAACAGTTGTATAAGTATGTTGAGTTGTGTTTAGTTCGCAATATCCTGCCCTGTAGCACTTCGTATGATTCACTACAGTGGCCATTTTTTCTTACAAATGTGGCTACACCGTGTCTGCCTGGCTGCCTGTGAAATGTCGCAAATGTGCAGAAATCCTTCAACGTGAAAAATTGGCTGAGATTCTCTCTGCTTCCTTTGATCTCCTGAAGGCAACAGATGTCACAATCCATTTCAAGAAGCCATTCGTTGAATGTCTTCCCATCCAACAACTTGACAAATGATTGTATTCCATTGATATTGAAACTGCATATTTTCATGAATTATTAAGGGCCACTATTTCTTAGATTGATCCATTGATAATTTTACACAATATGGTTTCGTATGGTACTCATGTAAGTCTGTAGGAATGTTTCTAGTCTTGTACTGAATGAATTATCACAAAGTATTGATCCATTTCTACTGCAAATCACTACACCACCTAGGCCACTTTTAGGCATCTCCCTGATTTCCCCATTGAAGAACAGCCTGACATTTGAACTATCTTTTTTGTTACAAAACAAGATGTGTTCTTTGCTTGTTTCACTAATTTCCATCTTTTTCAGGGTCTTTTTGTAGATTCGTTTGCTCAGACTCTCATTCCTCAATTCGTGCCTGATTCGTTCAATAAACAGATCTACCTTGGTATATTTGGCAATGGCATATTTCTTATTCGACTCATTTCTAAGTCGACTTTCCTGAATTTGCCTGGTTTTCTCAGCCTGTTTTACTTTCTGATCGTATTTTTTACTAAGGGCCTTCGTCAGCTCAGCAACAACCTCGTTCCTGACGCGGTTGTACTCATCTCTGGTCTCTTGCATTATTCTCTTGATTTCTACATCGCACTCGTGCTCAATAGCCAGTATCATTCGCTTTAAGTCAGCTGATTCCATGCTAGGCATGAATGCATAAACAAAGAATACATAAAACAGCCAAACAAACAAAATAACAATATTTGTTACAAGAGTGAATAACTTAGGGGAACCAGATTAGCATCAGGGCGATTCCGACACTCAGGATGCTGATAATCAAAAATGTGACTGGTATATAGAAGTTTCTGAAGCCAAAGAACGATCCACTCGTGAAGATTATCTGCTTATCGTATTCGCTCTCTGATTCTATTATTAGGCTATTATCTGCCTTTGTTGCGTTGACTGTGCCCCAGAGCTTCTTTGTTGGATAGAACATTGTTGGATCTATCCAGTTTATGAATCGTTCGTTTAAAATTGGGAGACCTTCTGCACCTGTGAAATTTAGTGGCTTGCTCCCTGCATTTGTTCTTTTTGTCCAACTTGGTGGTATTTCTATTTCATTTGGATTGTATGACGTCACTCCAACCCGTCTCAAGTCACTGTTGAATGTTATGTTCTCCTGTTTTATTTCTTGACCTTCTACTTCTATGACGTCCTGGAAAAATGAGTTTGGTAATGCTCCTGCTGGATAAATTGGTTTATCATCTTTGAATCCAAATGGTTCCAACTTATCCAACTCCAATTCAGTTGTTTCTCCCTTAATCTGTGCGTAGTTTATTGATTTGATGTATTTCAGGTTCGCCTGGTTGAAGTCTATTTCAATGTACATGAATACTTTGACTCCTACAGGAAGACTTATTCTTCTAGTTGTGTCATTGGTGTATTCTACGCTTCTTTCAAATATAAATGCATAATATATAAAGAGTAATGCTGCTAGGATGCCATTGATGAGACCAAGAAGAAGGAGTTTTTTGGCTATTTTGTGTGGATTATGTTCTTTATAGGTTCCTGGTGTTTCTTGCTCGAATATATTCTTTCTGAGCCAACTTAGCATAAGGGGATATCGGAAACAAACAAATAAATTCGTGTTTAACTAAATTGATTAATGGGACTGAAAGATGGAACACAAATCAACATTGAAGTAGAGATTGAAAGTGCATCAAAATATATCAAAACAATCAAATAGTAGAGATGCTTAGGACCATCCTTAAAAACCTAACTAACATTCAATAGTCCATTATTGATTGGAAACCTTGTTGCTCTTAATGACATTATCTTCAGTCACCAATAGAATTATGTGTGATGCATCAAGAACTGTGCAATTATCCAACACAATTTGTTCAAATTCAATCAAGTGATTTGAATATACTGATACTTCATCATTATAGAACATATTGTTGTATTGGATGTTGATGATTGTGTATATAAATGTGCTATTGTATTTTGTGAATGATTTGTTAACTGTTGCTGCTATTTTCTTAATGGTTTTGTTGTTGATTATTTCAGGTGTGAAAACATCTCGGGTATTAGGACTAGAAAAATGAATTAAAGGACCAGAAGACATGTCTTCTGATATATTGCTTGGAATGTCTTGGATGGGTAGTGATAAATCATCGAGGCTGTTGCTTAAACTAGTTCTCTGTTTACTGTCTCCAGAGCGCACCTTATTAATCAGGTTATTCATATTGCATAAAGAATATTCAATATTTATACTATTTATGCATAAAATAGGATCAAAAAGATATCACTTTTAATTTGACAGTCAGGTAAATCGATCTACTGATGCAGAATAGGCTACAATAGTCCAGAATCATGAAATGTTTCGTTTAATATTTTTGCGCAAATTTTTACATAAATATTTTGAGAGGTAATCGCCCAGGAAATGACATTTAAACGCAAAAGGAACGTGAAACTGGATGTGCTTAAGGCCTATAACGTATTCGAGTTGAATACGTTTAACGAAGACGAAATAGAAGACTACGAGGAAAACAAGGCTACTGGTATGGAGGAAGATGAGGAGAAAGAGGTGCACCTGCAACAGGTAATGAAGGGAATAGGAAGTGAAATACCACTACCAGTGATAAAAGAGATACGCAACACAGGCAGAAACAAGTACAAACAACAAGAAATCAAAAATTTTATTAACGACCAGAGGGATGTAGAAAACAGGTTTATTTTAGACAAAGCTGAGCAAAAAGAGCTCAAAAGCATTTTGAACGAAAAGGACCCACTGGCTGAGGAGAAGGAGAGCTTCCTGGTCAACACCAAAGACATAGAACTAATCAAAGAACACAACATCAACCAAATGACTGAAAAGCAGTGCCTTGATTTTAAGGAGGCAATAAAAGTATTGGGCTCAGATATTAAGCACCTGAATTGCATCAAAAACAACAAATTTATTGCATTTGTTCTAAAGAAGTCACTTATACACTATGAGAAACATGGATTTGAAGCATATACGTGTTTCAAACCACGTATTGTGGAACCTAAGATAAAATCAAGAAAGAATGAATCAAACACGACAGAGAAGCTGGTACAGATGCATAAGGAATTCTTGTTTCTTTTGAAAGGATGCGAGTTGATGGCTGAGAAAGTAGAAAAGGAGGAGGAAGCAGTAACCAGCACATTAAAACTGATAAATGATTTTGGAGGGATATTCAATAAGAAGATAAGAATGAAGCTTGAGACAAAACAGGATACGCGGGAAGCATGTGACCTGTTCTACCAGCGCAAGAAGCCGAAAAAGAACGAAGACAAGAATGTATTAATAAGCAAAGAAATATTAAACAAAATAGACATAGAAGAAAAGAACGAGAACGAAAGTGAGATCAAAGAGAAAAAGGCACATTCAAAAACATTCAGTAACAGGTTTGTGTGCGAATTAGAATAAAATGTAGATAAAATTGATTATGTAATATGGCAAAAAAGACACCCTCTATGGGGCTCGAACCCATGACCCACGGATTAAAAGTCCGATGCTCTACCGACTGAGCTAAGAAGGCTCAAAAAGAAATGCGATATGATTTATATGCAGCAACAATATATTTTTTAAGTCCTGAAATTAGATCACTTTCTAAAAAGAACCCTAAATAAAATCATTCATGCATGAACTCATTTAAGTTTAAATAAGATGAACAGTGATGTACTTCATGTAGCCCAAGTATTGTGTTCGGGTACTGAATCATCTTGCTATTGTACCTGAATACTCTTTTTGTTGCAACTACTTACGTAACAAAGGGTTCTAACAAACTCTTCTATTTATAATTGTTATTTCTTTACAAACAATCAACATATCGATCACAGATTGTTTGATCTTTGACAGGATGATGAGATAAATCCAATGTAGTGGGCCACGCAATAATAAAAACTGTAATACTCCAAGACACCTAACATTGATCTCACAATTTAATCACAAACAAACAAACAGGTTGACACATTAGTCTGACCTCTAATCAATCAAACACAGCTAATTTTATACAACTTTAAATTCCTCAATCATTGATCGATCTTTCCCTATTGTTTATTCAAACAAATAATAATAGGCCCTATGATCATGGAATTAATTCTTTTAAATACACTGGGGTTGATCAGTGCATCTCAACCTTCTACGGCAGAGCTAAAAGCTGAACTCGCAGAGAAACAGGCTGAGTTAAATGAAGTGAACCAGCAGATTGATCAACTTAAAACTTCAATTGGTCCGGAATACATGGAACTCATCCCAATCAAAAAACAGCTTGATGACATTGATGATGAAATTTCCCAACTTACACCTATTGAACAAGAGCTGGAGACTGCACAGCAGAATTTGGCGACGAAGCAAGCAGCTTTAGCAACGAAAAACGACGAGCTTACTGCATTACAGACTGAACTGACTACAACCAATAACGAAATAGGAACATTAAGTGCAACTAGTGATCAATTAGATACTGAAATCAATAACATAAATGAGGATATTACCGCACTACAGGAGACAATTGGTGATTATAATGAACAATTATCCAATATTAATCTCTATGAGCAAATCAAAGATAAGAATGATGCTGTTGCAAACCTGACAGCTAACAAGACAGGCCTTGAAACAGATTTACAGGATAATACAAATGAAATTGAGGCAAAGAAGACTGAGCAAGCAGCAGATCAGGTGGCATTTGATGATGCAACAACGGCATTGAATGCAACAGAAAAAGCGATCCAGGATAAAACTACAGAAAAGAATACGTTAGCAGCACTGATTGATGGACAAGATGACAGTTTCACACATGACGGAAAGACTAAGGCTGAAATTGAGGCTGAAATTGCAGGTTTGACCCAGGAATTGGTAGAATTGGAACAGACGAAAACAGCAGATGAGGCTACACTTACTGCAGCCCAGATCAAACTGAATACTTCTACCACTGAATTAGATGCTCTAACTACCGAAAAAACTTCGCTTGAAACTGATATCGCCAACATTGATAAGGAGGTTGTAGCTAAAAACAAGGAAATAGCTGATTTACAGGAGCAAAGTTTGGAAGACGCGAAAACAAAAAAGGCCACCACAAC
Organism: Enterospora canceri; assembly: GCA_002087915.1. NCBI lineage: Eukaryota > Fungi > Microsporidia > Enterocytozoonidae > Enterospora > Enterospora canceri. The sequence continues at coordinate 40,752 of LWDP01000030.1, forward strand.
TGCAAATATCGCTGCTTCAAAAAAGGCAATATCAGGACTTCAAACAGAAATTACAGCAATTAACCAAAACATAGCTGATTTACAGGAGCAGCTCGAGCCATTAGCTGATCTTCAGGCAGAAAAGACTCGCCTTCTGGCAGAATACGAAAAAATTGCTGTTGGATTCACACCAGAGGAGCTGAATGAGAAAGAGATCGAGGCTACCCAGCTGGAGACCCTTGAAGATGGAAATAATGTCCGTTAAAAAGTTACAACTGTTGTAATTCAAATCGACCTAAATTGTACATTTATGGTGGTTTGGGCTGGGTTGTTCAAGCTCGACTTGATAGATACACGTCAATATCTCGAAATGTGATTTTTGAATTTTTCAAGGTTGCAAAAGAGAGTCAAAGTCTATCATAATGCAGCAAAGAGATTAATAAACAAACTAATAGGGCCAATGATGATCAAATACTTACATAACAAAACATTTAACTTTGTAATAGAAGAAAGAAATTTTATTATACTGTTGTCATGAACTATTTTAATCAAAAGTGGTAAAATCAGATAACCCTGTGATTTGTATAACACATGTCATTTAAAAGTAAACAATTTCATATCGTACACCTGATATTTATATTGAGGAGCAGGTTCTAGGCGTCACTCTCTTGGCCATCACAGTCCTTTATATTGAATTAGGTTTTTAGCCTTAACCTGATGTCTGATTATGAACAATTAAATCTGCTTTCCAACATGTTTATAAAGATAATTTTATTGGTTTATAGCTGTTGCCCTAATATAGTAGTGTAAAACAGTCTATTCTACTTTTTTTATGCTCTGAAATGAGAGCACTATATAAAAACAGCCTTAAGTAAACATATTCATACAAATTCTAAACGTATTAATGGTGTTGTTTTCTGTCCCTGTCGTGTTCTCAACGGGTTTAGAACTCTTCTTTGGTGATATCGTTTATTTATCATTATGTTCCAATACCCAGCTTATTTACACCTACTATCATTTATTTGTTAGTAACAATCAAACGTCAACGATTGATGTGTCAAAGGTCTCTAGTTACGCTTAACACAGGTGATATATACCACAAATAACGACATATTCCATGTTTTCTAAAAACTGTTAACGTTACGACATGTGACATTTAACAACATAAACATAAATAAACAGATAAGTTGACAGATTACTTTGGTTTCTATTCAATCAATCATAGCATTTTGTACAGTTTTAAATTTCACCATTATCATTTCACCATTATTATTTGATCATTTATTTGACTATTTAAACAAATAACAATAATAGGCCCTATGATTATGGAATTCCTTTTCTTCAACACATTAGGATTGATTAGTGCATCTCAACCTTCTACGGCAGTGCTAAGAGCTGAATTCGCAGAGAAACAGGCTAAGTTAAATAATCTGAAGCAGCAGATTGATCAACTTAAGAATTCAATTGGTCCGGAATACATGGAACTCATTCCAATCAAAAAGAAGCTTGATGACATTGATAATGAAATTTCCAAACTTACACCTATTGAACAAGGGCTGGGGACGACAAAACAGAATTTGGCGGCGAAGCAAGCAGCATTAGCAACGAAAACCCAGAAGCTTGCTACATCACAGATTGAACTTACTACAATCAATAACAAAATAATAACACTAAGTGCAACTAGGGGTCAATTAGATGCTGAAATCATTGACACAAATAACGATATTTCTGCAGCTCTGGCAGTAATTGATTATGATTCTAGAGTGTTTAACAATGTTATTCACAATCAACAAATCAAAGAGAAGAGTGATGCTATTGCAAACCTGACAGCTGACAAGACAAGCCTTGAAACAGAATTAAAAAACATCGCAAGCAAAATTGAGGCAAAGAAGACTGAGGAAGCAACAGATCAAAAGACATTTGATGATGCAACAACGACATTGAATGTAACAAAAAAGGCGATCCAGGATAAAACTGCAGAAAAGAATACGTTAGCAGCACTGATTGATGGACAAGATGACAGTTTCACACATGACGGAAAGACTAAGGCTGAAATTGATTGGAACAGACGAAAACAGCAGATGAGGCTACACTTACTGCAGCCCAGACCAAACTGAATACTTCTACCACTGAATTAGATGCTCTAACTACCGAAAAAACTTCGCTTGAAACTGATATCGCCAACATTGATAAGGAGGTTGTAGCTAAAAACAAGGAAATAGCTGATTTACAGGAGCAAATTACAATTAATGAGGGTGATTTAGAAGATAAGGCTCTTTAAAAATAAGTATGAAAGTAGGAAATGATGAATTGCGCAAGGCCCGAGAAAAGAAAAACGAATTGAAGACAGACCTAGCCACCACAGAAGCAAGTTTGAAAGATGCGAAAACAAAAAATGCCACCGTAACTGCAAATATCGATGCTCTAAAAAAGGAAATAGCAGGACTTCAAACAGAAATTAATCAAAACCTAGCTGATTTACAGAAGCAACTCGAACCATTGGCTAATTTTCAGGTAGAAAAGACTCGCCTTCAGGCAAAATACGAAAAAATTGCTGTTGGATTCACACCAGAGGAGCTGAATGAGAAAGAGGTCGAGGCCATCCGGTTGAAGGAGTTTGAAAAGGATGCTACTCTTCTGACTACACAAATTGATGAAATGTGAGGTAAAACGGGTCAAACGTTGCGGTCGGAACGGGAGATGAACTTAAAAATGATTTGGACATCGATTGGTTTTATTTAAACTTTTCCTTTTATACTCAGGAATTTCATTTCAGATAAATCTTAGTGTTGATGAATAACGGTCATGCTATGACATCCTGTTAGGGTGTACCTGATTGTATGGGTTCTAAGCTGTTGTTATACTTTCTTAATCAGTGATCATGCCTGTGTGTGCAGCAAATTAAGTCTTGAGTTTTTTCTTAGTGAAGGGGTTAAACCCGTGATGGGTAATGTTAAAACCTCAGTTTGTAACACGTTGGCATATTTTTATTGTTCCTTTCTGGTCTGTTCCTTGTTTCCTCCCGAATATGAGTTTAATCTCGTTGTTCATTGTTATCTCTTTATTCCATGTCACTCTTTGCTCTGAACCAGTGAATGTGTTGACATTGATGGCCTTTATTCATTAGCTTTCTTTTAAGTCGATATATTAAATTTGTCTTATTGAATTCCTAGAATCAGGTGTTAGTGTGATAACTGCTGCAAGGCTGTCATCTATCTGTTCGAACTTCTGAATTAAATGTCGTTGTTTACTTGTTGCGTGAGTTGCAGGGTTATAAATCCCGTTTTCTTTTATACCTAGCTGTCAAACCTATCAAAAGGCTACACTCTGTTACAAAAGTATTGAGACTGTTGTTGACCCTTCACAGCATCATGTTAAACCATTTCACTCACCCTACTTACGTATTCTGATGTTAAAATTCCGTTTCCGTATGCAGATTCTCTTCTCCTGTTACGTGTGCTATGATAGGGTAAAACTTTACATGGTAAACAAAAAAGTGTTACAAAAGTATTGAGACAAATGTTAAAATGCCTATTGTAAGTAGTTTTGAGGAGTATCATTGGTATCTTTAACGATTGTTTTACTTGAATCGTTCAGTACAAAAAGACAGAAAACCATATTACACTTGACCAAATTCAAACCAATATTGATACCAATATCAAGGCTGTGAAAGTAGAAGGATATTTAATAGTCTAAATCAAGATTTATAAGCCATATTCAAGGTCTACGGAAAGGTTCGAGTCATTCGACTAAGTTTATTAAACGATCTTTGGAAATCAGTAAATGAAAAGCAATCGATTAAGTACACATTCACACTGGAACTAGGTAGTGATGTATCTTACTTTATTGTTCATCGTGTCTTAGTCATCTATGGGTGGTGTACCTGATCCAAACGCAATTATTTGCTATTGCTGCCTGATATCAAAAAAACATGTTCGTTTAACGTTTGTTCATAATCCCTGATATCATGTTTCTGAATAAAATTATGTGTTCTAGACGATGAAAAAGCTTTTAAAACAACATGAACGTTGTTATTCAACATCACGATCATGTTTTTCATGACAAAATCATATTTATTTACTAGAGAAATGTAGTATTTCGAATATTTTAATCTTTTTTGTTGGTAGCAATTCAGATGCAATATTCCTGAAGTTTATTGATATCACAATGACTTCTAATATTTATATATAACTTANAATTATTTGCTATTGCTGCCTGATATCAAAAAAACATGTTCGTTTAACGTTTGTTCATAATCCCTGATATCATGTTTCTGAATAAAATTATGTGTTCTAGACGATGAAAAAGCTTTTAAAACAACATGAACGTTGTTATTCAACATCACGATCATGTTTTTCATGACAAAATCATATTTATTTACTAGAGAAATGTAGTATTTCGAATATTTTAATCTTTTTTGTTGGTAGCAATTCAGATGCAATATTCCTGAAGTTTATTGATATCACAATGACTTCTAATATTTATATATAACTTATATAGCATGCCATTACTTCGTTTATCATTATAAAACCTTATCAATACAAAAATCAGTATGATAACAATCTGCCAAAAATACATGAAAATATAAGAACACATGTGAAAGAATAGGTAGTATAGTGATAAATCAGTCTTTAGCATCATCTAACTAAAAATGCATACGTTTAGGTGACCACTATGATATGAAATAACAGTAAACTTTATGAATTGATCAATCAGGTAAAAGTTGTGATTAGGGAACACTTCAATGTAATCCGAGTTGCATTAAGTATAAACAGATTGTTTTGATACAGAATACCATCTAAGAAGCGATCAAAATCCTGAAAAAGAATATTAAATTCTGAGTCTCAATACTTTTGTAACAAAATATTGACTGTGAATTGTTGCACCTTGACGTTTATTGTGTCATCATTTAGTACTCATTTGAACCTGAATAATCCGAAACTAAAAACATCTGTGATATAACAAATACCCTACAACAGTCTCAATACTTTTGTAACAGAGTGTAGCAGGACTCCAAACAGAAATTACAGCAATTAATCAAAACATAGCTGATTTACAGGAGCAGCTCGTGGAGACCCTTGAAGATGGGGCTGCTGCTCTGACAACTCAAATCAATGAAATCAATATACTGCTTGCTATCCCAGATCCGGCTACAATCACAATCAGATACAGCCCAGTGTAAATAAAATGATTAGTGTTGATTTACCCATGGACCAAAGTGTGACCGTGTTGGTTCAAAATGAGGATGAATTGAGTAGGAAAGAAAGACGAAACCACACCGTGATAATTGTTAAAGCAGATAGAATAAGCAACAGTGCCATAAAACAGGGAGTAGATGGAATCAGGCTGACTAACACAACTCACATAAACAAGAGGATAATTAACGTATGCAAGGAGAAGACTGTATTCATTCAGGTTGATTTTGGTGACTACGAGAGAAACAGACTGGAATTCTGCACAATGATGCGGAAGCTGAGGGAGCATCGGGCATGGAGGGTGCTTGTTTGCTCATTTGGATCCAATTTGGTGCATTCTGAAGCAGAAGTGATGGGCATTTTGGCTGGATTTGGATTCAGTAGAAGAAACAGCCTAAAAGTGGTAGAAAACAGCACCAAAATGATCAGACTGGGAATTATCAAGCAGAATGGGACAAATGGAAGAGTTATTGATGTAACAGACAAGGCGTGGATTGAGAAGTGGCTCTACCGATAGCATCTAATTCATGTCGGTGTCACCCAAGAACATCTCTGCCCCAGCAATGTTTCCAACGCCCTTCTTTCTGATATCGTCCTCGATCTTGAAAGCCAGCAGCTCGTTCCTCTCACGCGTGTAGCTGTTGCGGTTGAACAGGAATCCAAGGCCAATTCGTTTGAATCCGACAAAATGGAGCACCTTGGAGAAGACGTCGTTGTTTACGTCAACAATCGACTGAATCGCACCCTCGATCTCCTGATCTAATGCATCGTGGTGCTCCTTTGCCTTCTCAATTGCACCGTAGTACGCATCAGTGAAGTTAGAGAGCCTGCTGAAGACCCTCTCGTCATTCAGATCAATTTCACTGATATTCTCGTCCCTGATCAATTCATTCAGAATGTGGAGAACACAGACCATCTTGAAGTCGACAATGCGCATGTGGATCAGCTGAGTTGATTTTGATCGTGGCAATGCGTCTGTCTCCCTGATTCTGATCACCATGTGATCGTAGGTTGCTGAATACAGGAAGTTCTCCAATGAGAAATAGGTGAAATCAAACAGCCCCTGATATTTTGGTGGAAACACCCTGGTGATTTTGGATCGACTGAGAATGTGGGAGAGGACGAGGAGGCCGACTGAGACGACCAGTGCCATTTTGGCGGTGTATTCGTCAACAAAGCTGATTTGGATTCCTTTGGCCTCGTTGTAAATCACGTAGGTTGAAATTGCAATTAGGTTAGCAAGGGCAAATGCATTTGAGAAGTATTCAATACGGCCGCTGAGGATGACGTAGAAGACAGCAAGCAGCGTATAGGCGTAGAATGGAAGTCTGATGTGTTTCAGGTTGATGAATGCAGCCTGCTTGGTGATACGGATATTCATGAGCAGATCCACTGCGTAGAAGACGCCTACCAGAAATAGACGTGTTCTGGCTGCATCCTTGTCTGAAACAGCCTTATATTTCACAAAGACGAGTGATACCACAACCAGAAACAGAATCACAAACTGCTCGTAATTCAGGCTTAATGCAAATATTTGAAGCATAAACAGAAAGAGCATAACAAAGTTGAATCGTCTTCTACCCTTGAAGGCCTCTACCGTGACAAATGCGCCTCCAAGGGCACAGCCAAGGACGTAGAAGCGCATTTCTTCGTTGAGGCGGAATACTGTTTTCAGCAGAATGTAGTCACCGGTGGCTATGCCAAGCAAATCGGCTATCTTTGACCAGTCCACTTTGGTGGCACCGTAGAGGATGCTGATTCCAGCTGGAATGAAGTTCAGCCAGTAGAAATAGTTTCTGGTATCAGTGCAGCCATTTGACTGGTCTAGGAAGAAGAGGGAGCTGGAGAGCAGGCCAGCCAAACCTATTGAGAAGATGAAGTTGATGCTGATGTCCATGCTCTCTAGGACGCCCTTGGTTTTCCAGTCGAATTTTGATGTGTTTTGGATTTCAATTTTGGTCTTCTCTTCCGTATCCATTGAAAAAGGGTCACTTGAAAATATTTAGAAGGTGATAAATTGAAAGAAATGGATAGGTGAATGAGATGGGAACAGCCAACTGGATTAATACGGTTGGTTAAGCTTAATTTGATTTATGCATTTGTTACAGGTAATCTCTCCAGGAATCATCATTGGATTTGTCTCTATAGAACTCATCTTTCAGGATTCTATTCAAATTGACGTAATAGGCACGTTCATACAGCAGCTCCTCTGTCTTCTCAAGCATTTCATCTCGCATTTCGCTCAAATGGAACAGCTTGTCTGCTTCCTTCAGAATTCGAGTATTTTCTGCTTCGTGCTTCTCCTCGTGCTTCTTCAACGCATCTTCCTTGCTAAACAGGTTGTGACACGTCTTACATTCCCACGGTTTATTGGCAAAGTGGTTTCTGAAATGAGTATTCAGGTTGTTTTGAGTCGTAAACTTCTTGGTATACTTGCAACCAGTCCATTTACACACCAAACCACCATTGGACAGGTTATCTGATGACAGGTGGTTGTTGAAGTGCTCCGTAATCCTTTTTACATCCACATCCTTGTTACATCCATTCCACTGACACTTTTTAGTATCAACCATTTGGGGTGTATCCACTTTTATGCAAAAACCAAACAAATTTAGAGACTAGGCAGAATAATCAAGGACTAAATTTATTTGACCAGTTTCATGAGCTGTTCGAACTTCTTTTCTGCCCTTGTGAGGGATCCAAGACGAATCTTCAGGAACTTCCTTGCCTTCTTGGTGTTATCGCTCTTTATGTATTCAATGGCCTTCTTTTCGTATGGCTGCAGCCCACAGACTTCTGCTGCAATCATCTTAGCAATCTTCTGTGACTCACTCAGTTCATACGTCTTCTTCTTGATGATTCGATCCACTTTGATTGGTTTCACTTCGTGCTTAACACGCTTATTTCTCAGGAATTTCTTCATTGGGTAAAAAATTGCAAAAATATTTTAGAAAAAGAGTATGCTGGAAAATGGTAGAAAGAGTATCAGGAATTAGTTTTTAGTTATTAGCCTGGCTACTTATAGCATCATTTCATCTCATACGTGACTAGGAGATCACGTGAATTTCACTAAAATATTTTTACAAATTTTATCCCATGGCAAGACCAATACAGGACACAAACATCAAAAGATTCGATGCAGAGACGATGCAGCACATTATTCGACTCTACAACACGAACATCGATGGAACTAAGAAGGTGATCTTCTCAATGAGTCGAATCAGAGGACTGGGAATGAGATTTGCAAGGGCTGTTGTGATTAAGGCTGGAATAAATCCAGATAAATTTGCAGGAGAATTGACACTGGATGAGATTGATATCATTCAGAAGATCATTGCAGATCCATTGGCGTACGGAATACCTGAATACTTCCTGAACAAGCAGAAAGACGAGACAACTGGTGAGTCAAAGCAGCTGGTTGGAATCAAGCTCGATGGTGCACTACGAATGCTCATGGAGAAGGCAAAGAAGTTCAAGGAGATCAAGGGATGCCGACTCGCAATGGGACTGAGGTGCAATGGACAAAGAACCAGGGCAAATGGAAGGAAGTTGAAGGCATTTTCAGGCAAGAAGAAATAAGCAGTTTATTATGGGCTATTTTGTTTGTTTTAAGCTTATTTTCCTTTATGCTCTTGGTAGCATTTCAGCGGCTTCCTGGAACTCTTCTGGCACTATCTCGTGCCTGTATAGCAGCAGATCCTTGTATGTGCTCTTTATTGTCACATCCGTCACGTTCGTGATGAACTGAATGTCCTTCTGGTTTGAAACTCGTTCTGGATACAAGTATAATGTGAAGTATATCACGGCAGATGCCACCGAATCGGGTGATCTGCCTGCCAGACACCCTATCTCCTGCACTGCTGCAGCAATGTGCCTTGCTGTCTTCTGTATCTTTATTCCCAAATTCATGTCAGAACAGAATCGCCCCACTATGTCTGCATTTGGTACCACGCCAGACGTGTCTATTTCCCTACTAATCAGCTTGTAGCACTTTCCAATCTCCTTTTTTGGTACTGTCGTTATCACTGCTATTTCTTTGAATGTCCGAGGACACCCCTGTGTTTTACAGGCAATGTAAATGCAGGCACCAATTGACCCCTCTAAGTTTTTACCCTTCAGAAGCTTCTTTGATTCAACTTCCTTAAAGACGGTCTGTGCACTGTCCATAACCTTGTTATTCAGTGATCCTCTCTCACAGAATCCCTGTATTGTGGCAAATCCATTCTTCAGAACTCGGTCTGGCCCACGCATGTAATTCTTCATCTGAATTTTATTCAAAGTGTACGAATTGGCACCAGATCCAGCTGTAATCACGGTATCGAGCTGCTCTGAATCGAGAAATGGATTCGTGGCACTTCCTACCCTACATGGATCTGGTTTGGCACTGTCACTGAAACTACGCCACTCACTGCCCTCGTCTATGACTCTGTCCTTGAAGACACACCCGCATCTTCCACAGACAAAGAAGCCATTCCTGTAGTCTTCAATTATCTTCCTTGTCTCCCCGCATTCCTGGCACTTATTCAAGGCGTTGTTGTATTTGATTGCGGGGTTCATTTGTTTGGGGTAGAAATCCCCCTTCTTCTTTTTAGTCCACGAATTCTACTTCTTTTTCCCACTCTTTTTCTTCTCATGATACTCCCTCTTATTTCTCTTCATTTCATCCAGAATCTCCCTATCTTCCTCAGCCTGTCTCTTTCTATCTGCTTTAATCGCCTTTCTTCTCTCGTAGCCAACCAGCCCCGATCCCCTCTTCACTTTGGTTCCCTTCCACTTTTTCTTTAGAATTTTCTCAGCCATTTTGGTAAAAATTTGACACAATTTCACCCTGAATGAGAAAGCTGGCATCAATCAAGAGAATGGCAATGAAGGTGCTGAACTGTGGAGAAGGAAAGCTGTGGATGGATCCAAATGAGCTGGAATCAATCATGGCCGCAGACTCGTACGACAGAGTGAGAGAGCTGATTGCTGACAACGTGATCATAAAGAGAGACGACAAGGTGAACAGCAGGGCCAATGCTGAGAAGAGGGCAGAAGCCAGAAAGAAGGGAAGACACATGGGAAAGGGATCAAGAAAGGGAACAAAGAACGCCCGCTGTTCGAAGAAGACGATTTGGATCAAGACCATTCGATCAATCAGGGAAACACTGAAGGAAATGAAGGAGAATGGCGAACTGAATTCGGATGAATATCATCGATATAGGCAGCATGCGAAGGGAAACATGTTCAAGCTGAACAAGAACACGATGATTGATCAGATCAACAGAAAGAAACAGGAGCAGCTGAGACTGGCTGAACTGGAGAAGCAGGCACAGGCCATCAGAATGGGAAACAAGCAGAATTAAAGAATTTATTGATCAAAGAATCCTACCAATTTCTGATACGATTGCATCGTGGTTTCCTTGTTTTTGGTCTTCTTGGTTTGAATCGATATTTTGCCATCGAGGATTTTAGAGAAGTCGACTGCTTCCTCTGCCTTTGCTTTGATCTTTTTGATGTTGATTCGGTTTGTTTCAAGGTGTCTATTGGTTACTGCTGCTACCTCTTCCAGTACGCTGTATATTTCATCCATTGATAATTCTGGTTCTGCTTTTTCTGGAACTGATCCTGTCTCCAGTGATTTCTGTACCTGTTCTATGGTTGATACGTAGTTTTTATCCAGTATTCTATTCAATTCAGCTATTTGTTGATCATCAAAATCATTTTTAGTCTCTTCTGAATTCTCAGCCATTGTAGGCCAAAAATATCTCACTATTTATTCACAGTCAATTTAAATCAGTTTTAGAGAATAGTTAAGTTGTTCACGTGCTGTTTAATAAATTGATCAATATCAGACTAGTATGCATGGTATTTTACGTGATATTGGTTTATTGATATTTTCCAATGATACTGATAATTCTATATTCTCCACTCTTTTTGAGACCGTAATCAACACCAAACCACTCTTTGATCGCTTCTAGACACTTTTCATCTATTTCCTTACATGCAAGTTGTCCTACTCCTGATCCATTTGCCATATAGAAGAATATTCTATTCAATAACTTCTTATCGTAGATCACTTCTTGATCAATTGCTTCAAATAACTCATCAATGACTTCATTGATCAATATCTCTGGTTTATCATTTGATTGTGCTGTTCTGCCTGAATAGAATATTCCAGAATCTGTTTCGGCTGTAATAAATGCTTCATATCCAGCTGATGGCCCTGAATCATTTTTATTGTTCAAAATGCTAAGCACTTTGGTGTTCTTCACTTGTTCCTGACACCGTTCTTTGATTATTTTGGTCATTCTGCTTACGAAATCACTTCCAATTCTGCTTGAAACCACCAATCCTCTTATTTTAGTCACTTCATCTGCTTTAATCTGCTTTATATTCCTATAACTCACACCCAATCTACTCATAGTGTTTCTATGCTCTTTTTTGTTGTATTCATCTTTCTTCAAATATGGAATGATCTTCAGGTTGATCAATCCATCACCATCTGGTGCAAATCCACGCTTATGTATTATCAACTTGAATCCGTCGTATCTAATCTGTCTGAACACCTTCCAATGCGTTATTCTGAAACTATCGACCATATCAGTAATTCCAGTGATATTCACATCAATTAAATCATCAAAGAATAATCCTGATAGTAATAATATGTCAACTATGTGATAAAGGTGCGTATTAGTTTTGATTAGCTTGGTTTTCTGTTCCTTTTTCCCAGGTTTGAATAAAATTGTATTTTGCATTGTCTTTGTGTATGAAGATCCATTGAATGCTACAAAGAAGTCCATAATGGCTACTTTCATTTCACCATTTGCTTTTGTGGATATTTCACAACTGTTTTGGTTGATTATTGATTGAGCAATGCTCATAATGAAATATTCTAAATCATTCATTGATGGGAAATGGGATAAAAATAAGTGAAATTCCTAAACCTTACTGATGATGATTTATAGGTGTCTTTTGGTATAATATCCACATACTGATCATATTCATTCTTTGTAAGGAGGAACAATTTCTATCAGTTACTCAAGATCTCTTAAGCTTTCCTGTTTTCTTTCATACCCCAGCATAGGAGAATAAAATGTCAGTAGTAGCTCTACACCTGATCACATTCTCATTTACATCTTTTACTTTGTTTCATACCACACCTTGTCATTTATTTGTTACTTCATTTTACAGTTTTTCTTATTTTTCTGAGCATGTTTTTTGCAACATTATATTTATTAATTTAGTGAATCTGATCTATTCTAAAGTATACATAAATGTATCTTATCAACTATAATACAGGAATGTCCATCTAAATCTACACTTTAACAACAATTACATCAACATCAGCAAATCACATTCTCAAAATTTATATTGTTTCAAAGTAACCCATGTCAATGCAGCTAAACGTTGTAAATTATAGTATTTCCATGCTATTGATGCTATTAGGAAGTGCTATAACAGCAAGAATACAGAATAAAATGGCTCTGGCAGCATTCAATTGCATATATGGTGCAATTGTGATCATTTTTGCACATGGGTTTGTACAATTGTATTTGATTTATATTATCTTCATAGTCAACTATATTTGCATACTCACAAGAAGATTCAGACCGCACCTATACACAGCAATGAACATTCTGTTTCTATTCGCATACGAGAAACTCTACAAGGACGTCATTGGTCTCCCTAGCGAATTCGATCTAACCGGCCCACTCTTTATGCTAGTGATAAAGAGCACATATGCATCAGCACAATACAATCAGAATCCAATTGATTTATTCAATTACATCTTCATGGTACCAGGAATTCTAGCTGGACCAGCCATAGAATACGATGAATTCATCAGAATCCAAAACAGTCAACAACCAAAGGTAGAGGCAAATTTCCTACTTCTGATTGCAAAGAGCCTAGTTGGAATATTGATCTATTTTGTATTGGATGGACTCAATCTGACTAATAGAATTCTATCTAGCAACTCATTCATCATCAAAACAGGCTACTTGTTTTTGATGAGTCTGCGGAAGAAGTCGTCACTCTATGCCGTCTGGACGTGGGCATCAGCATGTTTCTGTCTGATCAATATAGAAATCACAAACATAGACGTAACAAAGGTCGAATTCACGTCGGAGCCAATGAATCTGCCTCGTTATTGGAACAGTTGCACGAATAAGTTTCTTAGGGATTTCTACTTCAAGGATCTGCTAGAAAAGGGATACAGGAAGGAGTATGCAGCAATGATGTGCTTCATAATATCGTCCTGTATGCATAGCAGCAAGATGTACGACTTCATCTTCTTCATAACGGCTTCCTTGACTCTAACGGTACTAAACAGGATATTCAGCAGAATTGAATTCATAGGAAGATCCAGGATACTTAGAACAGCCATAATAACATTCATATTCATGTATTTCATTGTAGCAAAGGCAACGAACAACACCAAGGAGTGCTTTGCCATTTGGAAGGAGATGAAATACGTAGGTCATGTGCTGCTGGTCTTCTTGTACCTGCTTTCACTCTTTTTTGAAAGGAAGACAGAATTGATGCATAGGAAAAAAGAAAAGACCAATTAAACACGTAGCTCAGTCTATATACTGATCACATATTGATCACTTACACACTTCTACTCCTAGATCAAAACATTTATTCAAACAATTTGCCCCAAATGCCTCTATTTCACGAAATAAGATACGCAATGGCATTGTTTGCTTCCATGTTGGCCACATATCTGAGCAGACACGTAAAAGAGAGTCGAAGAGCAGCGTACAACATGGTTGTTACCACGTGCATCGTCAGCCTGGGCCATGGCTTCGCACACACCCTCTTCATCCATCTCATTTTTATGCTCATAATATGCTTAATTCACAGCAAGAAACTCAACCACAATCCACGGATATTCGCAGTAATCACCGTCTTAATCTCATTCATTTATAGGGCCACCTACAAGAAGTGGTACAGTGTCCCTGAATCAACAGATATCACCGGAATTCTATTCATGTTGGTGATAAAGGCAACTTATGCCAGTGACCAATACAACAACAATGTCTACGACTTGTTCAACTACATCTATTACACACCAGGACTACTTGTTGGGCCTGTGATCCCATACACTGATTTTCTGAAGCACAAGGAACGAAAGCAGCTGAACGAGTCTCCTGATTCCACCACAACCAACCTGTTTCCAAGGTACTTCCTTGCTACGCTTCTCTACCTGATGGCCACGCTTCTACTACGCCCAATCAATTTCAGAGAGCTCATTCTCAATGTCCCAAACTTCCTGATCCAATGCTGCTACGTCCAACTGATGATGATCTCGTACAGAATGTCTCTCTACTTCGTGTGGATGAGTGCCAGTGCGTCATACGCCCTCAACAACATCGATCTGGTCAATTTCTCATTTCTTGAAATTGAACTGGCTCAAAGTGGCAGAGACCTCGCCAAAAGATGGAACATTTGCACCCATCAGTTCCTTAAGAAATACGTCTTCATCCATGCAATAGCAGTGACAAGAAACAAGACACTCTCGTCCCTGATGGTATTCGTTGCATCATCCCTGATGCATTCGTACCACCTCAAGGACCTGATTACGTTCAGCCTGATGGCCGTCTTTGCTTCCTTCCTTGACGTGGCCATGTCTGATATCCCATTCATCAACCACTCTCGGATTCTACGCACATTCTGTACGACATTCTTCATGTCATTCATTTCAATAGCCAAAATCACCACCACCTACGAAGAGTGCCTTCTCATTTGGAAATCAACCAAAATGTACGGATTCGTCTTTCTGGGGGTGATTCTGGCATTGCACATTTTGGCAAAACAGTTCAGGCCAAAAGTCAAGGCGGATTAGCCCATCAATGCCCCCAGAAAACAGTCTCATTTGTCAGATATGCAAAATGCCATTTAGGAAGGTCGAAGACACGTTGGTCTGCTCTAATGGCCACACGATCTCAAACACGCTTGCAGAAAGAGACGAGCAGGAGTTTGGGCCAGTTGGAAAGAGAAAGAGAATTCACAGGCAGAAGAAGGAGAAGCAGCAAAAGAGGGCGTGTTCAAACGAGGATGCTTTTAGAGTATTTTATGCATTATGGATTCATGCAAAGGAATTCTTTAGAACAAAAGATGAGAGACTGTTTCTGTTATGGACTGAGCAGTTCAGAATCAACGAGTGGACTGGAATGAGAGTACAGCGTATATTGAAGGAGATTATCATTGGTAAAACACAGGAACTTGGAGACGAATATGCCCTATACAAGGAGGCCTATGATAAAATACGCAAATTGAAACCAGAGACACTGAAGTGTGATTTAGGTCACACATCAACTGAAACAGTAGTTGATGAAGTAGAGGTGGAATCACCTACCAAGACCATCGATAGAGACCCAAATGCCAGCTTCTGTGACTTCTACACCACCGTCTATCTATCAGTGAGAAGAGAGGCAGAAGTATCAGGTGGAATCTACACATTTTCAGAACATGGGCGCAGATTCAGTCAATTTGACTACGATAAACACTTAGACGAAATCAGCACCAATTACAAAGATAAATTCGCCTGTTCCTTCTCAAAGGACATTGATTCATTTGCAGCAGTTGATTGCAAACTACGCTGCTACTCTCAACCAGGATACGATAGCACAGATGAGTCCAAGAGGGGAATGAATTCAACTGGATGCATCACAATGGAGAATGAGATGCTAAAATACAAGTATAGAACACTGTTTGTCATGGATACTGATATGGCACTGAAATACCTCCACATTCTGTTCATAGAGTACAATATGGATAAAATAGGAATCAATAGAATCAGGTTCCTGAAATACTTCAAGAAGTGGCTGGGTGTCTTTGGAGCAGACCGTCTCTACCTTCCAGAAGTCGACTACTCGCTCTACATTCTGACGTATGTTGTCCAATTCCACCCAGAATACACTGATCAATATCTTTCTAAAATATCCAATTACACCAATTTGACCAGAAACAATATCGTAGGCAGAATCAACCAGAACAAGAAACTGCTGAATCGGAGTTGCTCTCCTGGCTTCCCCCAGAAAACCAGTCGCATTTTCACCCGATTCAATTCAGCCCGTAGTCTCCTACGAGGCATCTTCTACAGAAACAGTCGTAGTAAAAATGAATAAATATTTTGGCCCATATGCCAAATATCACGTACGAGAATGAGTCATCGACTGAAATATGCAACGACGAAATCGTGTACGACTTCTTCAACGAATACAAGGAGTGCAACTGTATAGCCAGAGAGAAGTACAATGACGTGAGGAAGGAGTATAGGAGACATTTGCGTAAGACAAATAGAAAGCAGGGCACAGTTCCAGCTGACAAGAACCAGTGGGATAAGACGGTGCTATACGATGGATGTGACTGTGACTACACCAAATACATGATACTGCTTGAGATACTGACGAAGCAGAGTAGAATAATACGAAGGAAGACGAAGCAGATTGAGGAGATGAAGCAGAGTTTGAAGGAAAGAGAGAATAAGGGTGAGAAGGAAGTGAAGAGAAGAGAGAATAAGGGTGAGAAGGAAGTAAAGAGAAGAGGAAGGCCAAGGAAGATAGACTTAACTAAGGCAGATTCAATAAAGACAGACTTAACTAAGGCAGA